>SCLH01063044.1:0-30457 GCA_004367855.1 Oikopleura vanhoeffeni
TCGTTTTGATAAAATATCGGTTTTTTATCATTTAGTTAAAAATTCTTTATTTTCAGAAATCAGTGATTATCAGTGATTTTTAATAATTTTTAGGATATGAGATTTTGGTCAATTATAACAATATCGATCACGGGTCCTCCTGGGCATACTTTGTCACTTTTTAACCAACAAAAATGTTTCGAATTAGACGATTGTTTTAAAAAAACTGATAAATTATCAGTGATTAGTTAAACAATTTCAGTAAGCTCAGAATAAATAAAAAAATGGTCCGATTTTTATCTTATTGTTCACTAGATCAGGCCTTGTTTCAGGGCCCGATCCGATCAGGTTTTCAAAATTTGCTATCCGATCAAGTTCGATCCGATCAGGTTTTTCAAAAGTTATGCCTGATGATCACTTTTGAAAAACCTGATCGGATCGCAAATTTTGAAAACCTGATCGAATCGAACTTGATCGGATCGAAGATTTTGAAAACCTGGTCGGATCGGGCCTGAACACGGCCTGATCTGATGAACAATAAAATAAAAATCGGACCATTTCTTTGATTATTTTTTGAGCTCACTGAAATTGTTCGGAACTTGATCGGATCGAACTTGATCGAATCAAAGATTTCAAAAACCTGATCGAATCGCAAATTTCAAAAACCTGATCGGATCGACCCCTGCACTAGATATTTATGCTCAGTTTGAGTTATCTAAGAACTTAATCTGATGAGTCGTTTTCAAAAGCCGAATTATATCAAAATTTTGACTAAAAAGTGGTAAAAAATGCCCAGAAGGCCCCGTAAGCGATATAATATAAACCATTGAGCCCTACAAATTGAAGTTATGTGTAGAGAATTCTGAATCAAATTTGCATTTATTGACAGGTAACTCGTTATCTTATAAAATTAAAATCAGCAAGCCAACTTATTTTAACGTGATCAATAATCTTTTTATTTTCTTAATTCCATAATTAATAACGTTATTCAACATATTTCGACGCGTCGCACCTTGATTTAAACTGATTTCAAAGGGTTTTTAATCATTTTTAATAGTTCAAAGTGTCTAAAATCTAGTTAGTGCTAACACTCATTTAGCAGGTCAAGGCAAGACCAGTTAAGAAATTTAATAAGTGTAAAATGCAAGCACATTGCAAGGACTTTTAATTAGTCATAAATTTGACATTTCGAATTATATACGTATTCGCAAAGCTTTTGGATGAAGGAAAATGAAACAAATAAATGTATTACGGAATTTTCACCGACTAAGTGGATTATCAAATTTATCTACTGTAAACCTTCAGAAGTATTCTCAAAGTTTTTTTTAATAATCTAAATAAGATTATCTAATGACTTTATTTACTAATTTGATAATTTTTAAATTTGTCACAATCTTTTTGAAGATTTCGAAAAACTCATTGACTTTCAGAACTATCGATTGTGCTTTTTAAAATTCCATCTGAATGGCTCAAAGAATTACGGGATGTATTATTTTAATCATCAAAGACATCATTTTTAGGCATAATTTTGAAGAATGTTTTATGAAAAAATTTCAATTAATTTGAAAATGTACCGGTTTTATGTACTTCATAGGTAATTCAATCGGTGATGTCATGAAAAATTAGCATATTAATTTCATAATTTTTTTGAAATACATTTTCAATTTCAAAAAATTTGTTGAAATTAATTTTCAATGTTTTCAATTAATTTTCAATTTTTGAGTAATTAATTTATAATTTCACATTTTTTTGAAAAATTGCAATGAAACTAGTTTTATTCTTGAAATTGTGCTTGAACGATACAACAAATTGACATTGCACATAAATAAAAATTTTGACATTGTAAAACAATTTGTGTTATGAAATTATAACACAATGTAAAAATTTAAATTTATTCGTGCAATGTCGATCCGGACATTTCTTCTCAGAATTTCAAAAAAACTTTTTGCCAATATTACATTGAGCAAAACAAATTTGATAAATTTAGAATTATTTAAAGAACAAATAATTATTATCTGATTATTATTAATTATTATTATTTAATAATATTATGCTCACTAATTGATAACATTTCACAAAGTCTGGAGTGGAAAAAAATAATCACGTGTCTCGTACCCATAAATGAAAATTAACTATCTTTTTGGCAAGTTTTTTTCCAAAAATTATATCGAAAAAATTTATGTCAATTTAATAATTTTCATTTCAAATTAAAAATCAAATGACAGAGCTTTGATGATCATAGCATGCCTTACAGGATTTGTTGGATATGTTGCTGGAAATGTGGGCCTTTCGTGTACTACATTTTTGGAAGATAACCTTGTGGCTAAAAAACGTTTGGCGATGTTAAGCGCAGTTTGCTACGGAGTCGGAGCGTTATGTACTGGAATAGCTGTCAGGAACGAATTAGATTTATTCTGATTGGTTTTGCTAATATCGGCGATATTATGTCGCTGAAAAAACTTCGCAAATACAAGACTTTTGTCTAAAATCCTTTGAGTGCGCGTATAACCGAGAGTGCCGTTATCGTCGAAACGCCCACGTTTCCCCAATATGACGTTCAGTACAAAATAAATTTAAACAAATGTCAGCTACTGCTTAAAAATGAAAATGTTTTTTTGAAATTGCCTATGTTTAATTATTATTTAGCTTGAAATTTTCTTGAATTATTTTTCGAAAAAATTTAAAATTTCAAGCTTAAACATAAGCAATTTCAGTAACGGTTTCGCATTTTTGAGCAGAAGCTGACAATTTTTTTAAAGAGTTGTACTGAACATAATATTTTTTTAAAGGCTAAAATTTGAACATAATTAATAAAAATGTTTAACAAAAAAAAAATATGCCGTTCTTACCTTACCCTTAATGGTCTGCAATTTTTAAACTCGTTGAAAGCTTTTATGCGGCAGTTGTTGTTCAAGATTTTTACATGTCAGGAGGTATGGCCGGTGCTGGTTTAAACAATTCAATGAACACCAGTCAAGCTGGAAACCGGTACGTTTACGGAACTGCTCTTTTCATTGGCTGGATTTCCAGTTTTACCGGTATTTTGGGAATGGTGGTTCAAATTTGTGGGAGCCGCGGAGATGATGACGACGAACCTTATAATAATAATACAAATCCTTATACGACAAATCAACCCTACACAAATCAAGCTTTTCCAAAACCAAGAAATATTGGTGGTGGAACTGAATACATCTAATTAAACAAATTTTAACTCCGAGACTGCTAAGAAAAAAATAAGTTTAAGAACTACATGGCAGTCTTTGAGCCATGAATTCTTTCAATCCAAATGATTCCTATTTGATACCCTGTACTTATTACTAATGCTTGAAAGCGCTCCATTACCATTCAGTTTTTTAAACAAAAACTGAAGCATGTACTCATGAAAATTACGTTCCAAATAATAAAAAAATAAGACTCAAAATGTTTAGCTTAATTCAAAATTAGATGGACGATTATTATCATTTCTGAGGCACTCTTAAATTTCATGCCTAAAACTTACCTAAAAAAAAATTCCCGTTTCCTTAGCATTTTTCGACAGTTTGTCATTATTTTGAAATATTTAAAAATTTCTTACTTTTGACTCATCAAACAGCATGATTTCAACTCTTTCATATTTTGTTTTCGCAAAATCGTTTCAATAATTTATTAAAATTATCGAAAAAATCACAGAAAAAAATTTGGGTCGAAAAGTTTGCACGGAAATTGCTCAAAAATACAAAATTCTAAAATGTTTTCACATCCTAATGTAGAGAAGATAATAGTCGACTGAAGATATGTTCTCCAGAATAAAACCTGGGAAATACATAAAATAATTTTATCATGATTGTTGGCCCTTTATATCGATTATTAAGTTTTTTTAGAGTGAAATGATTATCATTTATTTCAAGGGCTTTCAAAGGGATCAGCATCGAATCCGTATGTTTCTCATTGAGTTTGAAGTAGTTCAAATGATTGCGAAATTATACATAATATTGATCGTTGTTTAGAAAAGTGAGGAAGCACTCGCAGCCACTTACTCGCTGTCATTTTGTTATAGGAATCTACTGTTAAAGGGGTGGTCATTGTCCACTTACCAACCCTGTTAACCAGATTTCTGACATTCTGAAATGTATTTTATGGGCAGAAAAAATGGTCGATACGGAATCGGCATATTATGACCCATTTAAAAAATGTCCGAAGAATCTTTAAAAAAAAAGTCCATTGGTTAAGCGAATCGCGGGTCGGTGCATTTTGACAGATACGGATATCCGCGGATGGGGACTCTTGATGAAAGTAATGCTTCATTATCAAGGACTTTCGTAACTACAGAATTTTAGAATAATTGTTTTTAAGAAAATTTTGAGTTCGAATTAAACTTTTCGAATTCGACAAATTATGAGAAATTTTTGAAAAAAGTTCCAAACATTATTAAAAAAATGCCTTATTTTCTGTTCAAAATTTTTTTCATTATTTGTTTCAAATAACCAAAAAACACTCTTCAAAATGACCACTTTAACTTTACGCGTAGGTGACCACATATTTTTTCTATGCAATTTGAAAAATCATATGACACTTTTTTTCAAAACTATTTGGAAATATTTTGAAAAATTTTCTCATTTCTTGTTCAAAACTTTTTAAACTTATTTTTTTGGAATCATAAGCTGAAAATATGAAGAATGACTACTTTTACTTAATTCAAATATGTCCTTGTTTTGTTCATTCGCTCTTATTCATACTCTTAATCATAATTTTCAGAATGAAACTACGGTTTTGGAGAAATCCATCAAAGCCCTATTTAATCAAGAATTTAAAAACTTTTTTATTTCACCGAGACTTGCTTAATTTGTGTGTCGACCTGTCGACCATTTTAAATTTATTTCATTTAACTCACGAAAAAAAATATTTCTTTCGATGTGCTAAAATTTCGTTTTTTTTCGTCTTTTTTCAAAAATTTAAATTTTCGATTTCGACTTTAAAATCGTATGAAATTAAAATAAATAAATTTTCAATGATCAACAGGACCGTTTTTTAAGGCTCCTAATTAATAAAAAAGGGAAATGAAATTTTGCTGTAATTTAGACACCTTTGATAGCAAACGCGCGTTTTATGAGTGTTTTTTCAAAAGACGATTCATAAAGTAAAAATAATCAATTTGAAGAAATTCAAAGTAAGCTGAAATATGGCAACTTGTGTTCGAAAAAATTTTTATTCAAAAATTTTGAAGTGGCAAAAAGTTTCCCATCAAGAGAAAAAAAAATTGAAAAAGTGCAAATCTGTCAAAATGCAAGGACCACCTTAAAGGGGGTGGCATAAGTCTTGCAGATTGGTACATTTTTTTAGAGCAATATTTGAAAGTAAAAAATGTGGAAATTTATTTATTTATTTTTATCTTCAATAAAAGTGTTCATTCTTGCAAACGTTCATATTTTTATTTTCTAAACATAACCAAATATAGATAAAATATAAAAAACACTTCTCACTGTACATTCATTTCCAACTAAACCCGACGATAGAATTTTTTCGAAGACAATATTTATAAATTTCAGTCATTTTCGGGTTTACTCTGCCTAAAAGTACCTTACAAATTCTGTACATTCGAAAATTTCTTTAATATCAAAGTTTTTTTTATCATGAAAAAGGGTAAAAATGGGCAGAAATTAGAGAACACACAACTTTTTTTGAGATAAAAGTTGACCTTAAATTGCGTTTTGATATAAAAAAATGTCCTGACTAAACAAAATGGCGCCTTTTACACTCACAATTTTATGGGGAATTTTTCGCAATCATAAATTTTTTTTAAAATACAGTGCCGAACGGCACTTATCGAGTGTACAGTCAACTGTTAAAATTTCATCAACAATTTCAAAATGATAATCGCGCGACCTACCGATAGGAACTATACGCGATTTAATAGATACCAAAACATTTAATATGTGATTCTGCATGATTTTTTATGGAGAGTTTTAAAAACCACGAATAAAAATTTTGGACTTATTGGGAAAATTTTCATAATTTTTCTTGAGGTATGGTGCACGGTGGTCCACTTCAGTCAGAATTCGTAAATGGCCCTTTAACTTTGATCAAATTGCTGAAATTCGGCAGTGAGTTTTAATCAAAAATTAATCGATTTGAGTCTAATTATTTTTTTATTTCCAGCTTTCGATTGGCCTATTTTTTCAACACTTTCCGTTAATGTATGAATTAAGCACCAATACCAAAATGTTCGTCTCGCTGTGACAAATCGAATGGTAGGTGAAAAATTATAAATTAATTAGTTTGGCTGTTCTTTCTTGTTGAAAACAAGAATGGAAATCTAAAAATTTCTGGGTGAGTCAGAAGTAAACAATTCTTGAACAAATTTATAATTTTATTGCCACCTGGCCAATCTAGAATTGTTACTTTCAACTCAAATCTTAAAAACATACAATACAAATTAATAATTTGAAATTCGCCAAAAAATTAAAATTTTTGTAGTAATTCAGGTCAGATTTACAGACAAAATTTTTAGGTGTGGATACTGTCGGAGACTCATGATTTCCGGTTTAACCGGAAACAACTGGTACCTTTTTTTTAAGTAGCTCCAAACGATTCTTTATTCAAGCGAAATAATCAACCGCATATACGATATTTCTGAAATTTTCAGTAAGGGAATAACTTTTTTTATTTTACGTTGCGCTGCACATCCTGATTAATTTCACCGGTATTTGACCGGAAATTATCGGTTTTTCTAAAACTGCTCTAACGTTTTTCATGAAACTTGCAGGGAAGGGTCCAAAAAATCAAGGTATTCGAAAAAAATGTCAAAAATAAAATCTGACACCGTTGAGAGGGTCATATTACATGGTATTGNATTCAATTTTGATGAAAAGTAAGCCCCAAATCGGCCGATTAAGAGTGATTTTAAATTATTTTAAACAATTTGTTGACAAATGAGCCCCCAATCACAATTTTGCATTTAATTTTGTTGGAAAATGGGCCTCAAATCGGCCGAAGGCCGATAAAACGGTAAATTATATTTAATTTTTTGAAAAATGAGTTTTCAATCGGCCAAAGGCCGATAAAGGAAGAAATTATATTTTGTATTCAATTTTTTTTTAAAATGAGTCCCCAATCGGCCGAAGGCCGATAAATAAGAATTTTATACTCAAAATTTTTTTTTGTTATAAAATGAGCCTCAAATCTGTCGAAGGCCGATACAAGGTTTTTTTCAATTATATTTTGATGTGAAATGACCCCAAATCGGCCGAAGGCCGATAAAAAAAGATTTAATATTCAATTTTGTTGAAAAAATGTGTCCACAATCGGCCGAAGGCCGATAAAATGGGATTTTTTATTAAATTTTATTGAAAAATGAGTCCCCAATCGGCCGAAGGCCGATAAAACGGGAAATTATAGTTAATTTTGTTGAAAAATGAGTTCTCAATCGGCCGAAGGCCGATAAAGGAAGAAATTATATTTTGTATATATTTTTTTTTAAAATATATTTCAATTATATTTTGTTGTGAAATGACCCCAAATCGGCCGAAGGCCGATAAAAAAAGATTTAATATTCAATTTTGTTGAAAAAATGTGTCCACAATCGGCCGACGGCCGATAAAACGAGATATTTTAGTTTTAATATAATTTTGTTGTAAAATGAGCCACAAATCGGCAAAAAGCCGATTAAAGGGGATTTTATATTCAATTTTGTAGAAAAATGAGTCCACAATCGGCCGAAGGCCGATAAACGGGATTTTACATTTAATTTTATTGAAAAATGAGTTTATTTTGTTTGAAAATGAGCCTCCGAAGGCTGATAGCAGGGGATTATATATTTTTTTATCTAATTTTGTTGAAAAATAAGCCCTCAATCGGCCGGAGGCCGATACAAGGGCATTTTATATTTTTCATTAAATTTTGTTGGAAAACGAGCCTGAAATCGGCCAAAAAACGATTCAAGGAAGTTTTATTTTTTTTCTACTATTTTTGTGTAATGAGCAGAAAAAATTGCCAAATTTTCAAGAAAATTTTCAAATTTGAAATCAAAAGATTAACATTTGATTTTAATTTTTGAAAAAATAATCTAATTTTGAAAGAAAATATACAAATTCTATAAAAAATTTGCTAATTTTTGAAAAAGTTGACAATTAATTTCAAATTCGACAATTTTTCTATAGAATTCGTACATTTTCTTTCATAATTAGACAATTTTTTTTATAATTTTCAAATTTTTTATAGAATTTGTACATTTTCTTCCAAAATTAGATAATTTTTTTAATAATTAAACATAAATTTGCCCGATTTGGGGCTCATTTTACAACAAAATTCATTAAAAAAAACTCTTTTTATTGGCCTCCGGCCGATTGGGGACTCATTTTTCAAAAAATTAAATATAATTTACCGTTTTATCGGCCGATTGGGGACTCATTTTTCAATAAACTTTAATGAAAATCCCGTTTTATCGGCCTTCGGCCGATTGTGGACACATTTTTTCAACAAAATTGAATATCAAATCTTTTTTTATCGGCCTTCGGCCGATTTGGGGTCATTTCACAACAAATAGTAAATTGAAAAAAACCTTGTTTTCGGCCTTCGACAGATTTTGAGACTCAATTTATATAACAAAAAAAATTTTGGAGTATAAACATCTATTTATCGGCTTTCAGCCTGATTGGACTCATTAAAAAAAAACATACAAAAAAATTCTTTCCTTTATCCGCTTTCGCGATTGAGAATCTCATTTTTCAACAAAATATAAAATATATTTCCCGTCTTTAATCATCGCCTTCGCCGATTGGCAGACTCATTTTTCAATAAATTTAATGCAAAATTGTGATTGGGGTAATTTGTCAACAAATTGTTAAATAATTTAAATTCACTCTTAATCGGCCGATTGGGCTTACTTTCATCAAAATTGAATAAAACATCCCCCTTAATCTGCCTTCGTTATTTTGGGGCCATTTTTGAACAAAATTAAATAATTTTTTTTTAATTACAACGGTCGTGAAAACGCTTTAATTTTTCACAAATGTTCTGGAGAATACTTGATAAAAATTGAGTCATTTTGCAAATAATCCTCGGAGGAGATAGATTTTTAAGTCCTGAAATTGATTAATCGTCGGTATTTGGCGTTTTTAGAATGTAATCATTCGCCGGAATCAAAAAAAGATTGACTATACTAACGTGATCTGTGACAATTGGAGCTCAATTTGATTTACCGTCTGGAAGGAGAAAGATTTGCAGTTTTGAAAGTGTCCTTATTGTAAACACCACTGTACCCTGGTGTGATGGTCATAACTGATTGTGATGCACTTTTTTGCAAGATTTAAGAATAGATCTACAAATAAGCACTTTCGGCTCTCTCATGAGCTCTTAGTTTCTCAGTATATCTCACGCGAAGATATGTCAAATCAAGTCGCATAACCCTTAAATGACAATGTTTGTCATTTTGAGTACCCTTAACAAACATTTTCTGATTTGCAACGCAATTTGAAAAATTTTTTTAGTCTAATTTAATCATCGTTCTATTTCCGGATCAAAAGTGACTTTCGAGCATTTATTTTCCAAACATCAGCGATCGCAAAATTTGTAAAATTTTTGAAAAAAATAGATCAAAAATAAACCTCCAGAAATTCTCCGTATCTAATGGTGCTTTCATTATTCTCATGTTGACATATTACTCAAATTCTTAATTAAAAGTTTTGTTCATGCTAAAATTGAACAATTTTCGTAATTTTGGTTACTCTTACAACCATTTTCCGATTTGTAAAAAATTTAAAAATATGTTTTCAGTCTTATTCATCATGCGTTTCATTTCCGGGTCAAAAGTCACTTTTGAGCATTTTATTTTTCAACCAATCAGCGATCGGCAAAAATTTTGGAAATTTTTCTGAAAAAATAAATGTAAATAAATCTTTCCAAAAATTTTCTATCTAATGGTTATTTCATTTATTTCTTATAATGAGCTTTCCTGTAAATGCAAATACCGTGTTGCTGTTTACACCACCAAATCGAAGAATCGCCTCTCACACCCCTGTGGTCATCTGAGACCTAAAGTGCTAATACCTTTCCAAAAATCGCGATGCTTGCGCATCTTTTGCATATCTCAAATCGTAGATTCGTAATTCGAGTTTTGGCACCTCCATTTCCGGGTGCTACCCTTAAAATTCTGAAGTATAAAATGTCAGATGTTAAATAGAGCATGAATTGTTTTCTGAAACCCAAAAACAATCTTAGGGTTGAAACTCCCGTTACTGAATAAGCCTTATTTTGAATTAGAAAACTTTGACCACCTAAAACACGCCACCTAGTGAATAATCCTAAAATTTTTCATTGCATCGTTTTTCGTCGCGAGCTCAAAAGACGGTGAAAACCAGAATTTCAGCCTGATCCTACATATTTCATTTCAGCAATTCTCCAGTAATTTTGATGCAAGGCATGTTTGTGCTGTAATACTTTTGTCGATTTATCACGGATTACAAATGCTTGTTATATAAAATTTTAAATGTCAATTCATACGAGAATTTTTCGCTTGTTCTGATGGCATGTTTTTGACTGAAAAAATAGGGAAGTTACCGGTTTTATGAAAAATAAGTTGTTTTTCATAAAAACAGCGCCACCAAGTGTCGAGTGCAAAATATTTTGCGCCAATCGTTTTTCACCGCCAAAATTTCTGTTAGTGAGATATCAAACGATTATACAACATGTTATCAAGTAATTTCATTTTTTAGCACCACCATTTTTGCTTGCACCACCAAACCTAATAGACTGATTATAAAATTTGAGATTCCTATTTTGAGCAGAATTGTTCAGCGGATTTTTTTATCATATTTGCAGGTAAAAAAAGCATGGAAGTTTGACCATATTTTGAAAAAACTGAAAATTCCGATTTTGAACACTCAAAACAGCGCCACCAAGTGACTGGCGTCAAAAAATTTTAGAGGCCATTTTTTTCACCACCAAAAACTATCTATGCCCTGAAAGTTTCAGATTCATAACGACCTTTTTATCGAGTACCTGTTTTTTGCTCGGAGGCCTAGCTATATAACATCAAAAAGTCTTATGAAATTTATCTCTCAACGAAAAAATCTTCTTCGGCTTTTTAAACATCAATCAAATCTCACTATGCGGAATACGGCAATTTTATCGTTCTCATTTTAATTCATATATCGAAGATTATGCCTAAGTATAATATTTTTGCAACATAGCAAAAAATACAGAGAAATGCACAAAATATCATACATAAGGTCATATCTTCGATATACAGGGAAGCCAAATATCGCTGAAAGTTTTTGCAAAAATTTCGGCGATATTGGCACTTTCGGCGATATGAGAGTAATCATTATTAAATAGATTATTTGGTTTCATCCAAGAGACAAAATTGGCAAAACCTACGATTTTTCTGAGAACCCGAAATAAATCGGAAAACGAAGTAATATTTAATGTCCTTAAAAATGTAGCGGACAAACTGGAAGGCTTTTCGATCGGAAATTAATTTTTACTGCATTAGTATGACTTTAAACGGACAGGATTTTGTGCTCCTTTGTAGTCATTATCAAAAAAATTACAAAAGAGTGCGTTCAGTAACCTTTGACTCCTTGACTGTAAACTATTGTACTTGTTTTTATATATTATATCTTTGAATTTCATTTTTTAGAAATTTGAATAATGACGGGCGAAGACGAGTAGCTGTGCTCTTATACACCCCTATGCCCCTAAAAAAGGCAGTCACACATTTTTAAAGTGATATAAAAAATATGGTGGTTCGAATCCTGCGGTACACACCTTTTTTTAAATCAGCCAGAAACTTAAATTTTTTTATATCCGACTGTATAAATTATACTACCTTGACTATATTTTCGATGAATTTTCAGAAAAAAAAAAAAAAAAAAAGAATTTTAATTTTTTTCTTCAATTTTTTTTTCTCACAATCATTAGAAATCGTTCCAGTAAACTGGTCAGAACAAAAAACAAAACAAAAAATGTACATTGAGCTGTTTAAGTCGGCAGTTGAATGCAAAAAACCTACCTTAACCCTCCGAGGCATGGAGCTATTTCGAAAACACCTTGTAAATTAAAGACCAGAAATTGCAGGTTGCTTCTGAATGATTCATTTTTTAGGAAAAATTTTTTCTGAAACTGCTGCAATTTTAATCTTGTCCTGACGGCTCTGAGTAAATTTTATTTCTTTAAAAGTGATTTCGATAAATTGCGTAGGTTAAGTTTTTTTTTGAAAACACCTGTAGATTGAGACCGAAAATTGCAGTTATTATCTGAAAAAGCCACTTTTTAGAAAATTTAATTCCTAATCTTTTCCATTATTAATTGTTGTTATGACGCCTCCCATTTCCTCAAAAAAACGAATTGCGTAAGGTTTGAAGCACAATTTGTAAATGTCATTTTCTAAGTTTAACTCGTAGACTCGATTTCCGGCAAGTAGTGACGCATTCACCATAATCGCATTTTACGACGCTTAACATTAATGACAGACCAGTTTAAAGTTATCGATAAACTCTTAAGAAAAATGACGTTTGTGCGTTTTTTTATTGAAAATTTTTTACTGTATTACGTACTTATTTTTTGCAAAATTTTTTAAATCACAAAATTAAACCTTTCATCGTGATCAGAAAAAATTCTAAGACTTTTTGTCCCATTACACTATAGCCCAAAATGATCACGTGACCTGATATTTGAGGAATAAGGTTGTAAAAGTAGTACTGTTTTTTTCCAAAAATTGCTTAAATCAATTTTTGAAAGAAGTGAAGTGGTTCTTAGAAGTTTTTAAGACTTTTTACATACACTCAAGTCTCCGAAAAACGATCACGTGACCTCAAATTAAGAAAATGAGTTTTGCCCAGTAACCCAAATAACGTATCAAATTACGCCGAAAAGTTTTGAGGACTAATACACACTAATTTAAGAGTTTTGACACATAATAATAATTTTCCAAACACGTCACGTGATCTTTATTTTTCAAGAAATAAGGATTTATTTATGACATATTTTTAAACTTTATTTTTGATATTTCGTCACGTGATTTTATTCAGACTTCCTGTAATGAGAAAAAGTCTTAAAACGTTTGAAGTTGAACCTGGAATTTTTTTGACGTAATTGAGTACTTTTTCAAATTACTCTATATTGGTACCATATATTTTTTTTGCAAAAGTACTAAATCATGCGAAGACCCCTTAAAAAATCGTAACTAATTTCTAAGACTCTTATGCATACAGTTATGGCCTCCAGTTTAAATAGAGCATCACCAGAATCATAGTTTCGAATGCTGATAACAAGAATGCGTAGGCGAGAGAGAAGGTGAGAAAAAATGAATATTACCGATTGGGTTTTTTTTAATTTCAAGATTTCTGTTTGTATATTGTGAAAATTGCCTCCGTTAGAATATAGCACCTCTGGAAGCCAAACTTTCCGAAAAATGAATCACTTAGAATCAAAAAAGGTTTGCGAGCAGGCGTAGGCGTGACTACGTCTCTTCTTCTCAGAACAAATAATGATTGAACAATAATTTCAGAGTCAATTACTAGATAATTTTGATGAAAACATATAATAATTGTTAAATGGAACTAGAGAAAACCCTTTGAAGTTAACTTAACAGTAGTTCAAAATAATAAATAAACGTTTAAATTCGTATGATTATTGCACTGTTGCCCGTCAATGGGGTACATTTTCGCGAATTTTTTTTCTCATCCCGCATTAAATGCCTTTTGTTAATCGGAATTTTTTTTATTTTATTTTAATTTTATTGCAAATTGGCTGAATATTATTTAGCATTGAAAAATGTATGTTGATAATGAAACTTTGCTTATATGGCTCGATCTATAGAATGGTCACTAGTTGCCGGAAATCGAGTCTGGGTACAGATTCATGTCTAAAGTCTACGAGTTATAAAGTCAAAATGTGAATTACATACTGAATTACATTTAGACACCAGGGAGTTAAAATTTCCGAATGCATAAACCCATTTTTGCTCCAAATTGACTTTAACACGATGGGAGTACTTAAGTGTAAAACAATTCCTAGTTTTGAACTTTTTTTCGACCAAAATCTGACAGGTGACAGCCTCATACCTGCCAGTCCAAATTGATTAAAGAAGAAAAAGCCGAACAATTCAGGAATAATAGGCCAGAAACGACGAAGTTGTACATTTAAGCACTCTAGATTTTCTATGATATTACGCCGAAAATGAAATACAAACATAGCTGTTAACCTTTTAAAAGTAATCAGTCAACTGGGTGATGTTAGGTTTTTCAAAAAAAAATTTGAATTTGTTTTCGAAAATATATTTTTTTTGAAAAAATCATTGCTAGCTGACTGATTACTCTCATATTTTTCTTGTGAGGTGCGCCTAAGTCGTGCGCACATTTGTCTTGCAGTTCAGCTCTCTAGCGCTATTTTCGATTTTTAAGGGCACTTTTAGTGAAAAAAATTTATATGGACAAAACGACACGTTTTTACATGGACAAAACGACAAAAAATGTGCCTGTCTTTATAGTCAAATACGACAGTATTAAAGTTTAAGTCTTTCCTTAATCTCGAGGACTAGAGAAGAATAAAGTTGCAAGCACTTTTTTACTTTCCCTAATAAGCGCTCAAAAGATAGCCTTTCAAAAGGATTTATATGCCTGGGAGATTAAGCTGGAACCATTCATGAAATTACATGTGTAGTTTTTCAAGTATGACAACACTTGTTTTTCGTAAGCGAAATTCCCCCGCCTATTTTTAATGTGACCATCTAGTTGACCGCGGTCCAAAAGAACCGGTCCCACGCATTTACGTCTGAAATGAAAGGTTGGTATGTTATGTATGCAAACGAAGAAAATCTCAAAATGGGAAATGAGTTACAGTCGATATATACTATTATCAAAAATAATTATCCCAAAAGTTCAATAATGATGATTGAAAGGTCCGATTGGATATTCTGATGCAGATCAATCTAAGTTTGACTAAAAAAGATTTGTTTGTTGGAAAGGAAATATATGATAGTATTCTCTAATTTTTCTTGAAGCGCGTCCTCGATCTTAGCGGACGTTTTGAAGACAAACCTATGCTTTTTTCTATGATGAAAAATAGAATTTGACGCATGGCGCGCCAAATTCTTATTTTAAAGCAAAATAAAATTTTGGAAATTATAATTTATTATTTTGCTATTTTAATTCCTATAAAAAAATATCGAAAATGATCCCTACTGCGCCTTTCTGTCCACGCCTACCTTAGTGGAGGTAGTGACGTTCTGAATGGCGCTCTGAATGGCTGGCCAGGCGTCACAGGTAGGCGGGACATAAAGCAGCAGTAGGGATCATTTCGATATACCTATCGAATACTATCCCAATTTTTTCCTTTTTTTTATTTAGATTCGGGATCTGGATGACGATCCCCGAGTCTAAATAAAAATGCAATATGTAAACGTTTCCAAAAACACGATAAAAAATTAAACACAGATTCTAACAGAAATGTTTTTTAAAAGAAAATTTTGGGTGTCAGAATAAACATTTTCGCTTTACCATTTTTATTGGTAACTAATTTGTTAGACATTAAAAAGTTCTTACCAACAATTTCTTTAATTTTTCCATATGGTTTGGAACATTTTCACTATGTACAGATGTAAGATTTTTGCTCCTATTTTTCTAATTTGCATGAATCTGAATTCCACCGTTTTGATTGGTTCAATCTGGAAAAGACGTAGTATTTGCCAAAATTGATCGTTCTCATTGACGGATAGCAAGTTATCCAAATTGGAAAACATAGGAGCAAAAATATTACATACTGTAATACAGTCAGACTATACAGTATAGTTATAATTTTAGTTTAAACTGAGTGTAGAAAAAAGTTTAAAAGATAATTTTAAAAAAAAAAATTTAAAATTCCATCACTGATGATTAGGGGAGCGCACCGGTAAACTAACGAGAGACTACAGTAGTTGACTACAAATTCTTTGACCTCACGGGTTGTTGACCAGAAAAAAACGATTCCGGGCACAAAAAAAAAGTTTTTGGCCATCTAGTGGTCAGAAACTGACTTTTTAAAACGCCCATTTAGAGCACTAACTTCGATTTGAGCATACAAAATCCATTAACTTGATTTTTCAGAATTAGGGCCGTTGTCACAACAAATTTGCTACCTTTTGAATTAAAAATTTAAAAAATTTGTGAATTTTCTTTTTTTCGTCATTTCGAAAGTAAGACCGACTCTAAATCTTTCTAAATTTTTTCCCAGGACGTCCCGGATCAGTTTCGTCACTATAAGATGTCAAATTTCCAGGAGTAACACGAAAAAACTATTGGCTAACTTTACCGAAGCTTACCGAAAGCTGAACCGGTAATTTAAACCAATAACGGTATTATCACCGGCAAAAAAATTCAATTTTATATTTTTTTTATTTTTCAATAATTTTCTTGCCTTTAAATTCTGCTTAAGATTTTTCTTCCCGTTTTTCGTTAATTTCGACCGTTTAAAAACTTAGAAATTGGACCGGTTGCGCTCCTACTGATGATTCATCAGACAAAAAAGCAGATGGTTAAACCAAAAATTTCCATATTTTTTTGGCTTAACTTCACTGTTAGAATCATGTTTGATTTTTTTTCTTGTTTTAGTTGGTCCGAGGTTCCTGTGGTGCCCCCAGGACGTGAGTACACTGTATACCGTTTACTTCATACCAAAAAAATTTAAATCCGAATATTCGTACATTTGTAAATAACTTCGCATTTTAAACCGACTTCACTCCTCTATTTCAGTATTGGCGTCGATTCGTGGAAAGTAGGCCTAAAACAGAAGAAGAATATGAATACGACGAAGAAGGTTGCGTAATTGGCTCAGATATGTCACAATTAACGGATCTTATGTCCGTGGAAACTTGTCAAATTTGTGAAGTATTACAGTTTCTGTTTTTTACTTGCGAAATGCATCGGAAGAAATTACCGCCAATTAAAAAATATATCTAAAATTTAATTTTGAAAAGCTTGGTTTTCAAAATATAATCCCCTAGTGGTTTCATGGATTCCAAATACCATTATGCCGAAAACTTGCGTCCCTCTAAAAAAAAACCATCCTAAGTTACCTATTTATTGCGGGAATTTGTTCAAAGTGCAATTTTCATTTCGCAAGTAAAAACCACATACTCGTACATTCAATGCTGAAGTAAAATTAGCTCTGCTTTAGTAGAGTACCCGTTAGCGCGTTATATGTCGAAATTTCGGCCTCTACCGACTTAATTATGTTCGAATCAGCTTATTTTTTTGGCTGTGACTTTATTTCAACCTTTTAAAGGATTCCAATTCCCGTTTTAAAACATACTTAACTCTGGCTTTACAAACTATATCAGGGGGGAGCAATATTGCCGAAAGTTTTTTGCCCAAAAATTTCGGACATATTGGCAAATTCGGCAATATTGGGCACCTTTTGTAATGGGGAGCCTATATAACGGAATTTTTTCAAAAATTAGACATATTGGCAAATTCGGCAATATTGGCCCCCTCTGTAATTCAACTAAATTCGGTCAAATTTTGCGAAATTCAAACGGTCAGCCTAATACTCTATTATGTCAGATAATTTGCCAATCAATTCGAGGCCCACTATAAATTGATTGCAAATTATACGATGCTGACCTGCGAAAAATATTTCTCAAAAAGTTCGCAGTCAAAAAAAAATATCTGACGATGATTTGAAATAATCAAAAGCTTATATAAATGTAGTTTACTATAAAAAATGCATATAATATATCTCGCCAACAAACAAACTATTATGTCAGAATTAGCAGATTTTTTGTCTGTGACCTATTTTTATGATAACTAGATCACTGGTTACTCGACCAATCAGAAATCTATCTTCATAATAGAGTGAAATTTTGTCTTAAAAAGCCAACTCCTCCGCGAGTTTTAAAGATAGAATAATACTTTTAGATTTTATTACCACAAAATACGTTGGCAACCTGTCACCATCTTTTTTCGAAAATTCATTTCTGAATTTGCCGGAGTAAGCTAGAAAACGATCTTTTCGAGGTCAAAATTTTTGAGCTTATTGTTACAAAGTCTCAATGCCAAAAGTCCTACTCATCCGATTTTAGTTATGAAATTTTAAAACTAAGTTAATTCATCCTTATGAGTTATACCATCTGCCTCTAGATCTGTACTCATGAAATTTTATTTTTTGGTTTGTAGAAAACCGTACTTGAATAATTTCCGAAAACCTATTAGTTTTGATTAAAATGCTAAAATCAACACGATATCTTTCAAAGCTACAATAAGTATACTTTCTAGATATGGAATAAGAAACAACAGGGGTCATATATAAATCACAATTTAGTATATGATCATACGAGTATTCGAAATATAATGCAAACCTCGTCTTGGGGGAAACTCAGCTCAAACATGGAATTTTTGTAGTTTTTTGCCACTGTATTTTACAGAATTCTTTTCAACTATTTAACCAAAGAAATTTGCCCGCTGCGAATCCTAAAATATTTTATAAGCACTGAAAAAAAATTCAAAACATACTAAATTTAGGAAAGTTGAAAAAGTTGAAGAAAGAAATTGCTCAGAGGCATGTTGAAGACCATATTTTGTTGGAAAAACTTGCGAGTGCAGGTAAATTTAAAGACAAGAATACACAAGTTGAAATCGAGGAAAATTTTCTGAAGATAATCAAGTCATCAGATCAAATTATACGTAGTTGAAAAAATATTTATGACTTCAAGCTAATGTGGTTACCCTACTTTTCTGCAGTTATAATGATATAAAATGCACCAACATCAATCGTTTATGTTGTACGAAGCACAAACACCTCAAATAAGAACAAAAAATTTCGAAATTTTTGGGGTTTTTTCGATTTTTGTTCTGAGTATTTGTTTTCAAAATTAAGTACATAAATACGCATGTTTTAATTTGACCACTAAACTTCAAAATTTGCGCTTGACGTAAGCCAACTTCTATTACAGTGTTTCAAGCTTCTTTTGAGCCTACTTATTCGAGAAAATCGAAGCACATTTTTTTTCGGAAATTTTCCCGTGCCTTGAAAATTATCATATTTTGAGAGTTTGGGATCGAAATTGGAAAAAAACGGCTCTTCAGAAGTTTTCTATTTTGTCAGCTACGTTTGCTAAAACTTGTGATGAATTTTGAAATTTGACCTAGGAGGAGAAGATTTTCCGATGAAAAAAGTCGAAAAAGGCGGTGGTTTATCGCATCATTCTAGAAAAAATATAGACTTATCGAGCAAAGCCCTCAGAAGTTATAAATACTAATATATCAGTTAATATAAAAATTTAAAGTTTTATTTCAATAAAAAGCCTTGAGAGGAGATAGATTTTCGTTTTTGACTAGGTCTCCCTGCTCGCTTATGTGTCTGGGAGTGTAGATGCAAAAATTTTGAACACATGTTTTACGCATAATAAGGCTGTTTCAACAACTGGTAATCTGATATTATATCCTTGAAGCTTTGTTTCCCTAATATTTTCCAGAATGTGCAAATTAAGAACCACATACCTTAAGAAAATAATAAAAAATGTTCATAACAGTTTACTGTCTTAAGACAACCATTTTTTTATAATTCGGCTTTTGAAAACGACTCATCCGATTGAGTTCTTAGATAGCCTCAAACTGAGCACATAATTTAGGAAAATTTATTAAATCCAAATCAGACATTGTTCCAAATTTTTTAACAAAACTGATTATTAAACAATTTCAGTTACTCTCGAGAAAAATAGTTAAATGTCGATTCGACCCCTTTTTATTTAAATATTATAGATATTGTGCTCAGTTTGAAGCTATCTAAGAACTTAAGTCGGATTAAAAATCAGTGAGTCGTTTTCAAAGCCATTTATAATAAGATTTTGGCTATAAAGGTGGCAAAAAATGCCCCAGGCAGCCCTTTAAAATTTTTCTGTTGTCATGAAATGACAAAATCCAAAAAACATGTACACTTATATGAAAATGCGAGTGCGGCGCGCCCGTTAATGCGTGTGGATATTTCTTAAAAAGGAAGATATAATTTTGTGCTGGAATGCCCTTTCAGAAGAATTTTAGAGGCTGATTTTTTATTACATAATTGGCCAAATTTTTACTTTCGTACTTGAAGTTTCTAATTTCCATGAACAATTTGTTTTTAGAACGAATATGCAAAGAAATTTGAAATTTTCAGACCGCCAGTTGGACGATCAAAAATATGATTTCGAATCTGCTAAAAATCAACTTTACATATCTACGATAGATATAATTTTGAGTCAACGGTGAAACTAAGGGAGTTTCGCCGAAAGAATCAGTCTAACGCGAAATTTTAATGATATTTTGGGTGATTGTTTTGAACTTTTATCGAGAGTACTAAATCGTTCTAGCCGGCTTCAAAATTCAGTTAAATTAAATTGATTATTTATAAAGTGCTTAATTTAACAAAGTGAATTTTCTCACTGCCTTTCATTATATGAATTTTATAAAAAACTACACCCCGCTCTGAAGTTTTTGTAGCTTTACGGCGACGAGAACCACGGTGCTTGAAAATGCGCGATTTGTAATTTTTGATAAAAGTCCGTCACAAAATTTTGGCTTGTGCTTTTAACCAATAATGTGGAAAAAAATCTTTTTGATAACACTATGAAAATTTTCGCTATTTCTGAAATTTGGTAAGAGAAAACGACCTCTAAGGGTTAGGTTTTGTATGAAAACGTGTTTTCTGAAAATTAAAAGGGCGTTAAAAATTTTTTCTTGAATTCGAGTATTTTGAAATATACGAAATCCTAAAAAAAATCTGGGAAACCCTGCATTTTAAATCTTTTAAAAAATGCCGAATCCTGCATTTTTTTTATGCAGTTTTTAAACTAATCCAGGAAATAACACATAATTTAAGAAATGACGACAATCCAGTTAAAGTTTTAAATTTTCGTCTTACCCGATCATAAATAGCTATTTTTGTTAAATTAATAGAACGATTTTTTCAACAATAGGCGTGTTTTTTTTTTCAGCGCAACTCAATAGGAAGTAGCATCGGTATTTTGCTGATCAACGGTTGCCTGTCATCGGTGAGAAAATAAAGCTGCATGGCGGGTACACTTTTTGACTATGGGCTATCACAAATGAAATTTATTGATCGAAAATTGTACCGGTTTTGGAGAACATGTCGCTCCGAAATTGATTACCAGCTTTTAGGTGTATTTTTTTCAAGATTCCGCCTTTTTTTAGGCTGTTAACCGGTCAGTTGAATCGGTAAGAGACAAAGTCTATCATGGTATCAACTCATTGACTTTTGGGATACAATTATAATTTTTCGAATCGTAATGGTACCATTTTCGAGAAACATTCGCTCTCGATTGCGGGTTGCGCTGAAAAAAAACCCCGCATAATAAATTTTTTGTGGCTAAAATTAAAAAAAAAAGTGAAAGTTTAATCATTTCGAGCAACCCTAGTGGCAACCCCCTAAGTTTTTCAGTCTAAAGATCTGTTAAATAATGAAACTTCCATTACTGCCCCTCTTCTTTCAATTAAAAAATGATGTTTTGTCCGAAAAATTTATCACGCGACAAATTTCTAGAACAGCAACGAAAAAAAAACTTTGGAATAATTGTGAATCAGAAACAATTTTTTTTGGTCAAGGCCAAAAGAGGCTAAAAATAAACAATCCGAAACTGAACAAATCTTCGAGAAGAAGGTCAAGCTTCAGGCGGCCTACAGGCTAAGCACAATGTCCATTGGGGGCAGGAAAGCATCTAGAGGCTCCACAAGTAAAAATTTAAAAAGTACGTTCCCAGTTATTGAAAAATCCATCCAGTTCTAGAACATAGGCAAAGATGTTACACCAAAGGTATTTTGAAAATTTTCTTTTTTAATAAAAATGTATCTCCTCCCTGATTTTTTTAAAGTACAACAATGATTCATGATTTGAATTAATCCGACAGAAGCGTCAGCAGACCCCCAAGTTGAGTTTTTGGAAAAATTCTTTGATTTGGCTTCAGAATCACCAAAACAGTATTTTGACCCTATGTTAATAGAGCAAAAATCAGTTTTTTGGTGATTCTGAAGCCAAATCAAAAGAATTTTCCAAAACTCAACTTGGGGGTTGCTCACGTCCTGTCCCGGTTAATAAAAATGAATGCATTGTTGAACCTTGAAAACTCAGGGAGGAGATACCTTTGAAAATAATTCCGTCACTTTTGTAAGCAACGTTTCTGATTGGACGAGCAATCCGTTATTTTGGATTGGTTTTTTTAGGATGCAAGATTTTTTGTTTAAATATAATCAAAGAGAGGTACCAAGTGGGTCCAACGTTGTACTGTGCGACAATTGGCTATCGAAACGCCCTAAAATGCCGACGAACCACCCCCTTAAAAGCGGTTCTAAGCGGTCCATCGCCTAGCGGCAGTATTTTTCTTACATTTTTTGAAAAATCGTACTTTTTTGGCACGAAAATTAAGTCAGATACCGACGCCTAAATCACAAGATACAGTCATTTACTTTAAAAAAATCTAAATTTTGGTAATTTTTTTTCTTTTTTTTTGAAGCAAGCCGATTATTTTTTTTTTGATGGAGTTGAAACTTAATTTTCTGCCATAATCTAATTCGAAACAAATCTGAATTTTTTTTCAAAATTTTTTTGAGTTTTATTTGGTCAAAATTGAAATTTTATTTTTTCTTAAAGCAAGCCGATAAAATATTGACATGGTAATTTTTTGATAATAATTTAAACTCAATCACGTAGTTTTCTTTTAGTGAGAATTTGAAATTTTGAAGCAAGCCACTAATTTTTTTCGAATTCACTAAAATTTAGTTTCTTCTCCCAATATTTAGCCGAAAATGTTTTGATTTTTTTTGAAATGAAATTTTGCCAAGGTATTAAATAGAACAGGATAAAACGATTTCTACATCTCCTATTAAATTCCTCTTAAGAATAAACTGTAGCTAAAATCACTTTTTTACCATGTTGGTTTCTCGAGATTTAGCCCCGTCTGTTACCCTAAATTTCAGTATTTTTTTTTTTTTCATTTTATGGAACAAATATAAAACACCCAGAAAAATCTAAAAAAATCTATGTTCCCTAAAGGTTAACAAGAAATGGCTTATCGTTATATCATCGAAATTTTTTCAGATTCCTAGAAAATTCCAGGCGCACACTTTTTCAAAAATTTAAGAGGGAAAACAACTTTACGCTTGAAACAACCTACATTAATTTAAGTGCTTATATTCCTGGTGGTTCATCAACGAAACCAATGCCTTGAATCAAATGAATCTGGAAAGACTCAAACGCTAGTTTTAGATTTTTCGTTCTTTGGCGTCAATGCCTACAAACGGGTTGGTATGATTGGAGGAACTGGAATTTTCGGAAAATCAGTTTTGGGATCTGGTATCAGAAATTCGCATTCGAAAGCATGTCCGATAGCCAGTCATCTGCCCATTAATATGCTTCCAGTTTAGGGTTAAAAATGTAATCAAAAGTAAGAAAAACCCATTGAATTTGGGCGTGATATAGTTCTGAACCCGTATATGAACGATCTTTCTTTAGAATCTTAAAGGTGGTTTTTTGTTTAGGATATATTTGCTGACTACGGCTTCGTCGTATTTGAAAACCCATGAAACCATATATTGGCAGATAAAAAGAATAAATTCAGCATTGCTTCATAGAATTTTAGTGAATTGGTTCTTTTTTTTTCGAGTTTTTGCCTCAGGGGTCAGGAATTTTGGCTGAATGTGCCGAAAGGGTGGTTTTTTGACGTTTTGATAAAAGGCCTTTTTCTGTTGGAATGCAGAAACGTCATTTTCCGGAATGTAACACGCCCTAGGGGTGGTGAAAACAATCGAATGGGTCGTAATTTTTGAATTTTGCCTCTGATGTGGCTGTAAATCGACAAAAAAGTGCGCGAAAATGACAATTTTGAAAAATAAGTGATAATTACAAAATTTTAAATGTCACCAAAAATATTCCTTGGTATGATTTCCTGGAAACGAATATTAAGCAACTATGGTCTGATTTTAACACACACAGTGGCAGAGATCAAAAATCATAATTTTTAATTGAAACTTAATTTTCTTCTAGAATCCGCCACAATGGTCAAATCAGAACCATAGTTGCTATATCGTTCAAGAAATCATACCCAAGGAATTCTTTTTTGGTGACATTTAAATTTTCTAATTATCACTTTTAAATTCAAATGTCATTTCGGCAATTTATTGTCCGATTTACAGCCAATCAGGGGGCAAATTTCAAAAAATTAACACCAAAGATTCTCACCAAACTCCAACATTTCCGAATATAAGCTGTAGGATCCTTGTTTCTTTGAAAAAAAGCGCTGTGGGACTCGTTGTCTTTAAGCCCGCGTTAACCAGATGGTTGGTGTAGTGGTACTAAAATTTGTCTAATTGGGAATCCGCGAGATCAAACGAATAGATCTTTCTGATTGTTTGTTTTTCAAAAAAATAGTCCAGTCTGCATTGTCTAACCGTACGAGTCTCTGAAATCCCCAAACTTCACTAACACCACCCCCTTTAAGGGGGTAGTGGTCCACAAAAAAAGTTAGGCTGGAAAAATGGATATATAACCAAATCAGTTTTTTAGTTTTTGAATTTCGACGGGTTGACCGGAAATGACCGATTTCCGGTAGACCCCGTTTTTCAAAAGTTGGTTCCAATCGGGCCAAAATCGGTTTGTAGAACTAATTCGGGCACCAGGAGTTCGATATCAGACGGATTACATCGATGACGTCATTATGAGTCATAATCACTACCGCCAGCTAAATTTATTCTTGTCCCAGTTTTCTCCATCTTCCTTTTATACGAATTCTCCGAATTGAACCCAAAAATGACTCACGAATGTTGTCTATAAGTGGAATTCTGGGATCCGAATTCGAATCTCACCGTGCCGAACTTAAAGCCTTATTTCGGCGTTTTTTATTAAGTTACCGTGGTTTGTTTACAAGTTGTTAAGAGTTTCTTTGACGTCATTTAAAATGACCCCAAAATGACTCACAATGACGACATCGAGAAAATCTGTATCAGATTCGAACTCGCATGTGCCCATATTAGTCTAACAGCCCCGAATTTTGCCCGATTTGAAGCAAATTAGGAAAAGGATTCTAACTCTGGGAATCGGCCATTACGGATCCGGCCAAATTAGGTTTTCGTTATGATTTGATTTGGCTTCTGGTTCATCTGGACTGTAATTAATGGTGAGTTCTAAATCTCGTGAGCCCCATCTTTTTTTTAATCACCATAAACCTAAAATTTCTAATTTAAATGTTTATCCTATTATTATAAATAATGAATTTTGAGTTAAAAAACCGTCTTTTTTGTGAAAATTGTTAACTCTCAATATTGATGACGAAGAAGAAGCTGAATACTTATGCCTTCAAACTCAGAAAGTTAGCCTGAATCCTAACGGCTATGAACCTACACAAACAACCAGTCAAATATTAACAGAGGAAGAACTTGAAGCTCCCGCAGACAAGATTACATTATCAGAAACATATACAGAAACTATATTTTAAAATTAATATCAACAGCGCCGTTTGTGAGGTTAGAATATGATAAAATTATATCTGGATATCCATGTCCATCTTTCATGAAAATTTTAAAAATTTGCATATATTTCAAAGATTTATAAACACTTTCATTAAAAATAGAACTTTTATTCGATGGCCTGGGAAGAAGATTAAAAAATATAATTATTGTCAAATACACTTTGACGAAACATTTTTTACATTTTCAAATATAAAAATTGCCATTTTTTTAACGTTTTGATTGTTAATTGCATTTTCAGACTGAGGTTTACTTTTTATTAATGGGCAACCAAACGGTAAGAAGATATCGGGAACGTTTGTTGTTATGATCAAACTTGTAATCCGATAGCCATAAAAATGTAAACGTAACAGGTAGTTTTTTTGAGGAACGTTAACCGACTAAAATTACCGCCTAAAATAATCCGCGCCTAATTTTCATTTTTAAACATATATGAGCAATTTTCCACTAAACTTTCTAGAAATTATGTGTCTTCCTGGCCGTGCATAGAAGAAAATTAAATACCTAACTGTCAAAATTATTAAAAAAATTTTTGTTCCCAGAACAATAAACCTTAATAAATTGTGAGTACAGCCAATTTTTTCAAAAATTAGGCGGATTAGCGTTCCCCTCGTTTTTTTTGGGAAACAACCCTTGTTTAAGCATATATAACTCGAAGACCAATACCGTAATGGGTCAATCTCATGCGTAATGGTCCATAAACCCGTATGGACCCATACGAGATATCAACAAAAGCGGTTTCTTGTATGCAATATACTGTATACTGATATACACAGAAATTTGGTAACACGGTGGAAAACGTATTCTCGATATCTTTATTGCTTGAGTTATTATGCTGACAAGGGTGGGGTTTCCCCTGAAACAATCTACTTAAATATATTTTTTTTTCGATTTATGACGCTCAACCGGTATCAGCGAAAAAAACCGGTAATTTACTTATTTAGAGCAGTAGCTGGTTCTTAGGAAGTATAAAAAGTTTTATTTACTCCCCAGCAGAATCTTGACGGGTGTCAAAACAAACATTGCCAAAATGTTACCTGGAGTTTGGGAAAATTAGTTGTAGAAATAAGTCAAGAAATACTTGGAAAAAAATTTTCGACCACTCAGAAGGTGCCTATAACTTTTTTTTGTGTAAATCTAGCTAGGAAGACAACCTTTAAACAAACGAAATTGGATGGCGGCATATTTACTTTTTATTATGAAATATGCATAAAACGCGCTAATAGAATTTTTATACTTAAAAAAATATTAAAATTTATGGGTTTATAAAAAAATGTATACAAAACATTTCCGTTACTGCCGAAACGAAAGTAACTTTACTGTATTTGTAAAAAATGTCTTGCCTATTGGTAGCATATGTTACATACTAATCGTAGCAAGGCGGCTTATTTTAGGGAACAGTGACGGTACTTTTAATCCTTATGACGCGTCCTACTAAAGAGACTCCTACTGTATACAACTGTATACTTATACTCCTGTTTTTAAAATCAACTTCCTTTTCAGAATTGAAAAATTTGGGGACAGAAATTAAAGAATTAAATGATGGCTTTACACGATGGAATTGCGCTGGTCGTTCTCGGAAATGACAAAATATACGCAAAGGAGCGATGCAAACATTATAATCAATTTAAACATAAAAGAATCAAGCAACAAATCCGCTTTGAATGATCGATGTAGGGCAGAAGTATCAACAAGTATCTTATGGGACGCTTCGTGAGTAAACCTTATTATATTATGAGTAGGGATAGTCTCTGGGGAAATTAGTCAAAATGAAGTTAATAACACTTTAAAATAAATTAGCCATGAGAACGAAAAGTTTCTGAGACAAAGAAAAAAACGACTCAATTCATCAAGTTCTTTAATTTTTTAAATAACAAAATTGGAATATGTACATTCCTCCCCTCCTTGACTGGTACAAGTTTTTGGAAGTTTTTTTTGAACTTCGGCTAAGATTTGATAGTGCAAAAAAGTTTCAAAAATCGTACATAGATTTCCTCGAATTATTAAAGTTTTCTTGATTTATGAAAACGGTAAAAAATTGGAAATTTTTTTTATTTCGAACTGGTACACCTGTTTTGCGTCGGTATTGTGCTCCAATTAGGGTGCAAGGAGTGTAATTAAAGTAAATGTAGATTCTTCTTTCAAAAAGTATTCCAACAAATGTTTTTTATCAAAAAGTAATTAAATTTTTCCAGTATTTTAGTGCAAAGGTGATAAGTTTACTGGCTGCAACAAATCTGCAAATTAATTTTTTCAGATTATGTCATTTGTAATAAGATCCTTTTGGCATTTTTAATTATGTAATCTCACATCAAATTTTTCAGAATTTTGCCAGTAGATGATATTGCAAAGTCCCGTCGTCTAACTTTGGCTTAATTGAACTCCAATGAACTTGAAAAATCCTTAATCAGAAACTATAGGCGTCCTTCTGGTGACCCTAAGTCTAATGCAGGTGGATACAATGTCAGAACACCAAACAATTCCCTCAGCGCGAATTTCATGTCAGAACGAAAACCGACGAAGAAACAAAAAAATAAAGGTATTTTCCAAACGAATTATGACGGAACTTGGCGTCAACAGTTTTTAACAAGTTTTGAAATTTGACACCTCAAATATTTAAAAAAGTATTGTGATTTGAATCCTGAAAATATTTTTTTTGAAATTTGACACTTCAATATTTAAGTAGTTTTTACAGCTAAATATTATTAAAATTTTAATTTTAATGCTAATTCTTAAAATTTACACCTTATTATTTTTTCATATTTAAGTGTTTTTCGAGACATAAAATATTATATTTTTTTTCAATCAAAGATTGTTTTTATTCGAAACGTTTCGGCTAAAACAGCCATTAATTCAGTGTCAACTTTCGATTTCTGTTCATCTGCCAAAATCTCTCACACTGATAATGGCTAGTTTAGCCGAAAGTCGAAATAAAAACAATCCTTTGATTGAAAAAATAAAATTATTATTTTCGTTAGAATATTTTTATAAATTATCACCATAAAATATTTTGTTTTTTGACTTTCTAAAATATTCCTTTAAATTTAGTGATACTGTAATAAAATTTACAACGTCCGGATTTGACAAATACGACAAGACGTTTTTTTTTTACTTAAGTAAGCTGTTTCAGCCTGTTCATGA
Source organism: Oikopleura vanhoeffeni (assembly GCA_004367855.1). Taxonomy (NCBI): domain Eukaryota; kingdom Metazoa; phylum Chordata; class Appendicularia; order Copelata; family Oikopleuridae; genus Oikopleura; species Oikopleura vanhoeffeni. Next base: position 28,581 of record SCLH01063044.1, read on the forward strand.
AATGTCTAAAAATGTTTCGATAGAAATATTTAATAATTGACACTCGAAAAATATTAATATGAATATTTGACACACCTCCAGTAAAGGTCCTTTACTACTAACCCTACTTTGGTCATTTTTTAAACCTGAAATATTTTTTCATTCCCGCTTTAATAAATTTTTTTAAAAGATATGAAAACTCCCTGAAATGGCCGCAGCTCTGGGTTTTGGTTTGAACGTGTATTTTATCTCAAAATATCTATCAAAATAGTATGAGTGCATTTGAGACTTAACCCAGCTAGATCAATTTGGAGCGGTTTCTGGCCCAAAAGAGAGCAAATATAGAACAAGACTGTGTTGGTTATGGTCCATTTAGTGCTTCAGTCTGTAAGGAAAGGCTTTCATAGCTTCATAAATTTCACTCTTAGTGCTCGGAGCCCATGTGGGAAATGTTAAAAATAAGAGACATACCTTTCAAAAACTATTTGTTATTTTTCAAAAATGTCTAATTTAAATTTTAAGTTCGCTTTTGTGATTTTTTGATTTAATATGTGTTTTTCGGTCCATTTACCGCTAGACTACAAGTTTTTCTAGAAAGTTATTTTAATGTTTTTTTAAATGCTCCTATTTAGCTTTTTTCTAGCCCCGGTTTGACGCGATTCTTGGGTTATTTTTGAAGATTTAAATGGGTTTTTTAAATTATTTTTGGTCGATTCACGCTAGATACAAGTTTTTCTGAAAAATGGTCCGATTTTTAATTTCGCTCTCTAGCATTTTGTTATTTTGAAGAATTTTACAATTGAAATTTCAGAATGCATTGGGGTTGATTTACGCCGCAATAAGATTTATAGAAAATTCGATTATTTTTCAATAATATTTCAATTTAATTTAGCTCTCAGCTCCACTTTGGGTGCGCTTTTTGGTTTTGAGGTTTTAATAAGAGATTTAAGAAATTCATTTGAGTTGATTTAACGCTAGATACGAGTTTTCCAGAAAAAAGTTTATTTTTGGAAAAATACCCNTCAACAAATTTAAAACATAAAATCCGCTTTTATCGGACTTCGGCCGATTTGGTGCTCCTTTTTCAACAAATTTAAATTTAAAACTTAAAATCCTTTTTTATCGGCCGATTTTGGGCTTATTTTTTAACAAATTTAAATCAAAATTATTAAATCCCGTTTTATTGGCCTTCGACCGATTCGGGACTCATTTTTCAACAAATTTAAAGCATAAAATCTCCTTTTATCGGCCTTCGGCCGATTTGGGGCTCATTTTTCAACAAATTTAAAACATAAAATCCGCTTTTATCGGACTTCGGCCGATTTGGTGCTCCTTTTTCAACAAATTTAAATTTAAAACTTAAAATCCTTTTTTATCGGCCGATTTTGGGCTCATTTTTCCAGAAATTTAAATTTGAAACATTAAATCCCCTCTTATCGGCCTTCGGCCGATATGGGGCTCATTTTTCAACAAATTTAAATTTTAAACTTAATTTTTTTTTTATCGGCCGATTTGGGGCTCATTTTTCAACAAATTTAAATTAAAAACATAAAACCCCTTTTTATCGGCCTTCGGCCGATTTGGGCTTATTTTTTAACAAATTTAAATCAAAGTTATAAAATACCCTTTTATCGGCCTTCGGCCGATTTGGGGCTCATTGTTGAACAAATTGTAATTATAAACATAAAATCCCCTTTTTATCGGCCTTCCGCCGATTCGGAGCTCATTTTTCAACAAATTAAATTGAAAACCAAAAATTCCTTTTTTATCGGCCGATTTAGGGCTCATTTTTTAATTAGTTTTATTTTAAAGCATAAAATCCCTTTCTTTCGGCCTTCGGCCAATTTAGGGCTGATGTTTGAATAAGTTTTATTTTAAAACATAAAATGCTCTTCTGT
>SCLH01063045.1:7511-34402 GCA_004367855.1 Oikopleura vanhoeffeni
TAAGACAATCACTTAGACAACTATAGGTGACCCGATTTGACTTCCGGTGATTTGAACTCGCGCTTAAAGATAGTGAGCGTTTTTGAGATGGAGTTCTGTTGGTAAAGGATATAGTACTATTCACCGTTCTAGCGCCAGAGTAAGATAAAACGGCAAAAATAAGTTTTGAGAAAGAAAATTTATATACGGCTCCCTAAAAGTAAATCGTCAAACTACCGAAAAATATGAGTCATGGCCCTCTATGTGGCTGTGATAGATTTCCGATTTAGCCAATTCAGGGCTTGGAGAGTCCCTTCTATCCCTATCCCTTTTGGAAGCCTGCTGCAGAGCCAATGTAAATTACATTATGAGCTCTGTATTCTCGTTTCAGATTAAGGTGGCGTAAGTTTATTTTAGGGCAGTACAAATAAATAACTTATAATTTTTTTTGATCACATGGAACTCTGTCAAAAATAACCGTTGTCTTCAGAGAGCTAAAGCTTTACATAGTCTATGGTCCATAGATAATCTAACCTCAAAATCAGCTTTATCAACTTTTTTCATTTCTAGTTCAAAATAATTGATGTCCAAAGATAATTCATTGAAAATATCTCTCGCTGGTAAAATTCGTTTCCAACCTTCAATTTCGAACGTTGTTCCTAAAGCAAGTCTTTTGATAACAGTTTCCAGTTCCGCGAATTGTTTTTCAATAAATTTCTCTTCATTCTTTATGTGAGCAAGACCTTGAAAACTTCGGGGGTTGACACAGGCGACAAAAACTTTGAAAAAATCTTTGAATGGAAATTTTCCGTCTGATTTTTGTATTTCGGTTATAATTTCATCAAATTTCGGATTTCCCACAAAATAATTTCGGAGTGTACTACGAAATGTAATCTGGAGTGATTCAATCAAAAGTACTAAACACCGTCGAAAAGCCGAAACAGTCGCAAAAGAATGGCATAAATTGCTTTCTTCCTGAAGATGAAAATCTGTTCTATCAAGGGAATAAATATGGTGAGAATTAATCAGGTTTCCAAGGTTTCCAAAATTAGTCATATCCAGAGAACCCTGCGTATTTGAATTTATATTTCCCGTGTGAACAGATTGATAAGTATTCAGACGAGCAATAATATTGGCTGACGTTTGAGTCACAAGTAAAAAAAACGCATACTGTAGTTGAAAAAGTACCATCCAAATACAGCTCAGCCGGCCACATAAGCATTTCCAATTTTAGAAAACACGGAACGAAATCTGGAGTCGAGAGTTATCCCTTTATCACCTTTTGGTTAGAATGCGTAGCCATAACGTTAAAATCACACGTTAAAAGGAGTAGTGGCTACGCATTCTAACCAAAAGGTGATAAAGGGTTATGTCGAGAGTATGAATAAATGGTTCTATGATTTTTGAATTCTTTTTTTTGACTCTCACTCCCTGAATAATGTCTAAGCATGCGTCTGGAATCCCATCATTTGAATTTTTTCTTTGATGGTAATGAGCAAATTGTTTTTTTTTAATCCCAATCCACATAGACATCAATAAAGTCAAGTGCATTCCAAGCAGATGTCTGCGAATCGATTGCGCACTTATTGGAGTGCATTGAACGCTGGGTGTGCTCAAAACGGAACTCTTTTTGAAATGCAGATTATTCAGAAAATTTAGTTTATTTTCTTTTTTCTTTCCGGATTTCCACAGGATTTCTAGCGTTTAAAATTTCAAAATAAATAACTCTGTTTTGGTAGGACCTGATTTCGACAGTAATATACTGTGCTCAAAATTACCAGAATTAGGTTTTACTTCCCAGTTATTTAAATCCAAACTTGAATCATATTTTTTGAACAAGGTTCTTTTATTATCTCGTCCAACTTTAATTATATTCGTTGGGTGTTTTTAAAAAAGTGTATTTTTCATTGTCGCGCCGACCGGGGAATCTTGGTCTGAAAATCTAGTTCGAAACGCTATCTTTTGCTTAGGAACGTTTGAAAAAAGCCCTATCTTTTGCCTATAACTATACCCGCACGCCAGGAACGAATAAATTTATTTTTCAAATACGTAGGTTTTTGCAAAGGCTTACGTAGGTTTTTGCGTGAAATCTAGCTATACGCGTATAACTATACGCCGCACGGTGCGCACTCCTATACGGCCCGCACCCCACTGTAATTCGAAAATATAACATTCAAATAAAACTCGATAATCTGATACATTTTCAGGAAATACAGATAGTTTCAATTATTTACTTATTTATTAAATAGCAACGTTTCAAAGATTCATTATCAGGCTAATGGGAGTTTTTAAGACTTGTAAGTTTCGAAAACATAAATAATAATAAATAATAGTTTCAATTAGTTTAAAATGTTGAATTTGCTAGAAAATATTGAGAAAAAATTGACAAAAATTATAAAATATTTTTAATGGTGAAAATAAGCGAAATAAACTTCATTGATTCTTTTTTACATTTTGGTATATGATTAAGGGGGTTGGTGCAATCTGACGGATTTACATTTTTTCAATTTTATTTTTCTTGATCGTTAACTTTTTGCCACTTTGGAATTCTCTCTAAAAAAAATTTTATAGATTCATAATCGAAAAATCCGGACCACCGAATTTGATTGATTTAATTTGATTGCATACGATTTATACGCCAAAATTTTTAATTACCAAAAAACTCAAAATAAAAGAATTTGGGGAAATAAAAAAATAATATTTTTGTCATGAAATGAATTAAATCAATTGAATTCGGTGGTCGGGACGGCTTGACAATTTGACAAGTTTTATAAACTTTCGTTCATTTATTTTAGATAAACGAGGGCTCCAACCGATTTCTTCCAACCCGTAGTTTCGTTGCGAAAATTATGATTTATAGTATAAACAAGAGCAAAGAAACACAACCAGGACATATTTGAAAAATATTAAAGGTGACATTTGCATTATTGTTACTCGGTGATTTCAAAAAAATAAATTTAACAATTTTTGAACAAGAATGAAGAGAATTTTCAAAAATCTTTTCTTATATTTTTGACTTAACTACTCGAAAAGTTAGAGCGGACATTTAAAAAGTGTTTTTCGTTGATTTGAAATAAATATTGAAAAAAATTTAAACGAAAAATTAGGGCATTTTTTTCATAAGGTTCGGATTTTTTTAAAAAATTTCTTAAAATTTGACGAATTCGAAAAGTTAGTTTCGAACTGAAACTTAAAAAAAACTAATACGGAATTTCCGTAGTCACAAAAAATCCCTGGATTATGAAATATTCCTTTGATGGGGAATATATAAACCCAGTAAAAAGTTTTTCATCAAGAGCCTATATCCATATCGGTCAAATAGCACCGACCCCCTTGAGAATGATTACATACAATTCAAATTTATTACCGATAATCTGATTCATTATAGACAAATACAGAAATTTGTCAAGCAACATTTGTAAAATTTGTGGAGAAACATTTTGAATTAAATTTAAGTACCTATCTATCTTATATCGTCACCATTTTCTTATTCTACTTCCAGTTTTTTTCATAATACATTTTCCGTGATTTCCGAAAGATCACATTCATAATATTTGTGCACGTAATAATCTTCAGAGTTTGATATAGTTATGATGATACCTTGGTAGGTCCAGACAATTATCGCTTATCTTTTTACTAGGGCAGTAGTGTTTAGACCTACAAAGGTATATTTATCGATATCTAAAACAGTCACAGTATTTTAATGAAAATAATTCTTTTTTCAATCTTTTTTTTTCAAATGAATATTTTTGAAATAGTTCTTGTTTATATACAGAATTTCTCAGATAAACATCAGCTGAAAAATCATTTTTAACCAGCTGGGCCCATTTCACACCATGCGTTATTCACTGTTTGATTAGAAACGTTTGATCACAAATGTCAATAATTTGGCTTCTGACCTGAAAACGCAAGGTGATCGATTTTATCTGATTTATGGAATTTTTTTTAATGCTAATCTTAAGAAGATTGTAGGGTCTTCAAATATAACATTTGTCTTTTTTAAACGCCTTTATGATATAGGCCAGGATTGTAAAAGTGATGATCCTAACCGAATTTTCCATCTCTATCCCCAAAAAAATTTCCATCCCCATCCCATCCCCTCCCCTCCATCCCCTAAGGGATCAACAGTTTTAAAATGATAATCGCACGACCTACCGATTTGTTGACATACGGCGATAAAATGGATACGAAAACATTTAATATGTGATTCTGAATGATTTTTTTGGAGAGTCCAATAAACCACGAATAAAATATTTTGACTTGATTTGTGGAAATTTTCATAATTTTTTTTTAAATTCGATAAGAAATGAAAAATAAAAATTTTATGATTTTTCAAACAGCGGCCAGAAAATATGTAGGAATCCATGATAAAAGTTAAAGTGGCTATTTTTTTGAACTGAAATTTTTCCTAAAATAGATAAAAATGACTTTATGAAGCTGAAACATAATTAAATCGGAAACAAAATTAATTCGGTAAGTTATATTGACTCAAGGATGCCTGTTTTATGCCACCCCCTTAAGAAACCAAGATAAATTCTCGATTAAACATAAATTAAATCAAATACAGTACAATATTGCCGAAAGTTTTCTGCCAAAATAATTCGGCGATATTGACACCCCCCCCTTGTATTCTGTATACAATATTCATTATGAGGCGGGATTGAAAGGTACCAGATTACGACGCCCACCCCCTTAAGTAATTTTCGAAAAAAAACAGTACTACTTTCACCGACCTTATTCCTTGAATATACGGTCACGTGATCATTTTGGTGCTATGGTGTAATGAGAAAAAAGTCTTAGGATTTTTTTTTGATCCCGCTCAGGGGCTTTTTTTTATGATTTTTTTTTGCAAGTACTGTAATACAGTAAAAATTTTTGTTAAAAAAAAGCACAAACGTCAATTATCCAAATAGTTGATTGATCACTTTGTGAATTGTCATTCATACATGATTAAGGGTCCTTAATTGCTATTAAAGGGCATCTAGTCACGCAGAAAGACACTACGGGAGTTAATTAAACTTCACTTTTTCACAGCGGAAAGTTATGAGGCCTAAAAAAGCCTTTCCAGCCTAAACCCCCTCAAAATTCTGATCTAGATCGGAAATATTATGTCGGATTGGCGTCAATCTGATCAAGTGTTTCAAAAAAATCTGATCAATTTTTTATTTCGGGTTAATCCGATCAGGCTTTTCCAAGTCGGTCTGCCGATACCGCGGCATGCCGGAACTTATAATTAATTTCGAAATAAAAGTTTCAAAAATTTCGAAAAACCTCGATAATATACTCGCTATAGATTGGTATTTGATTTTGAGGATAATCAACTCAAAAATAAATTTTTAATGCTATTATTAAAGGTCCCGTTTCCAGCCGAGACAGTCAGCTTAACTTTTGACATTAAGGAGGATACTCGTCGGTTTTGATATTTTAGATCAGTGATTTGGAAAAACAGAACAAGTTATGGAAATTTTGAAAATACTTAAATGGACATTTTTTCCTTTTGCTATCAACGGCAAGTGAGAAAAAATTTTAAGCACCATTGGAGCAGTTGCAGACCTCGGCATCCATTTCCTTGGCTTGCGAATAGTCAGTGATTTTGACTCCCGTCAAGCAAACCCAGCGAACCCTTGGCTTGACCTGGCTTGTTAATCAAGTCAAGTTTTTAATCTTGATTTTCAAGCCAAGCTCCATGACTAGACTACCAAAAAAATTGTTTTTTCATTATTTATTCTATCTCTTGTTATAGCAGAAGAATTAAAAAAAATTGAGGAAAAAAATGGGTAATAATACAATCGCCAAAAACATGTTGCACATAAATTTTATTCAATTAATTTTGAATTTTAAGCAAAAGTTAAGGATTTAGATCCATTTTTTTATAAGGTTAAATAAATTACAAGCAAATTTAAATTTGTCTAAAAAGTGGATTTTGACAAAATTTTAAGAGCTATGAGTTGAAGATTCATTTTAAATAAAGTTATGTTGGGTCATTATTTTCAATTTGACAAAGGCAATTTCAAAAAACTTATTTCGAAAATTGAAAAAAGGTACTTTTTTGTTGACCGATATTTCGGAAATTTTTCAACGAAATTTTTTATCCTAGATTTTTTGTGGGCGAACTGTTTTTTTGAACGTACGCATTTTTGACTTTGAAAATATTCTTATGTGAAATCAATTGTCATCAAAAAAATAGTCATTTATGTTACAAGTGTGCAGAAAATCTTACCAAAACAATTATAAAAAAATCATAAATTAAAGATTAATTTCGGATAAAAAACGTTATCTCGCACTTATATTATAAAAGTCTCGATATCTGCGCCGTATTTCAGATTTAATTTTTGGAGTTTTTCACATACGTTATTGTCTTTTGAGTTTTTTTTATGGAATAATCACATATACTTAGTTTTCTTATACAAGTGTACACAAATGTAAGTGTATACAAGTGTAAGTGTTTTAAAAAGCTGCAAATTTATTTTTAAGTTAATTACATAAATTTCATAGGTAAGGATTTTCGAGGATTTTGATACATTTATAAAGTTAAAATTAAATATAAATTTTACAAGCTATCGGTTGAAGAATCATTCTAAATAAAAGTAATGTTCTCTCATCATTTTCAATTTGACCAAGACATAATATATGAAAAAACTTATATCGAAAGTAAAAAATTTGAACTTTTTTGTCGGCCGATCTTTCAAAAAAATTTGAACGAAGTTTTTTTTATCCAATATTTTTTTTTTGAGTATATTTTTATTTAACCGTACGCATTTTTCTACACAATTACCAAATTTACAAATTGAAGATTCATTTCGTATACAACACGTTTTCTCAGATAACTTATCTGGCACATAATGAGAAATACATCATAATGGTGATAATTCATTTCGGGTGAAGTATAAATTGACATTGATTTATCCAGTAGGAGCTTAGAAAAAATAATTCATTTTGAAGTCACTTATAACTTTTTACAATAAAATAAACCGATATCCCTTTAACACCTTTTGGGTGATTTGAAAGATGTAGGTTGGGGGAGCCAATCCTAACACTCCTGAGACCCCTTCTAGCCACTCATGAGGCCGCTTTCTCTTCTTTTCAGCCTACATCTATCAAATCACCCAAAAGGTGTTAAAGGGATATTGAATCAATTTAAAAAAATTTCATCGAATTAATACTCATGATTTCATTGTATATTATATTATATCATTTTATATCATTTATATATCATACTATATATGCAGCATTTTGCAAATAAATATCAGTGACCATATATATACTACTTTTTGATAATTTATAATAATTTTAACGACGAATTATGCAGGAAAAAAATTTATTAGCAGGAGATTCATTTTTTGATATAAACCTTTATAACAATTTTATTGTAAAAAAATTGCAAGGTGTCAGTAATACAATGAGGGAAAACGAAATAAATTCAATCATCGATGGAGTGTTGAAAATATAAGTTCATTTATATAAATTTGATATAGGTTTTATATAAGTTCATTTTTGATAATACAAGGTTTTTGCGCGATTTCATAACGCGAAACATAAATAAACAGTTGTTTTTACCGAGAAGAACATAAGATATATCCCCTTTTCACAATATCCGGAATATCCCGGCCCTGTTCAGTAAACGTGGTGTATTTTTAGGGGTTGGGGGCATAATGTATAAAACTGAAATGTCTAAAAACTAAAATGTCTAAAAAAAATTCTCCTGAGGTTAAAATGTCTAAAAACTAAAATGTCTAAAAACTAAAATGTCTAATGATCCTCAAATTATCGGGATTAAAATGTCTAAAGGTTTGGGGGTGAAATGTCTAAAAGACTAAAGTGTCTAAAAAATTATTAAAAAATAAAGAATAACAAAAATTCTAAATTTCTAGTTTTACGGATTTTGATTTCTTCCTAAATATTTTGAACTAAAAGGCCAGAATAGAGAGAATATGCGAAAATAGTTTCACGGAAATAAGGGAATTGCAGCCCTTTTGCGAGTTATCTCAAACCCTACCTTCGTTATCGGCAGATTTATCCAAACTTCGAGCACCAATCAATAATGCAGAAATTCATGTTTTGCAACCAATCTCCCAAAAAATAGTTAGTTAATATTTCCAACTTAACTCGTAGACTCTATTTATGGCGAGTAGTCGCCATTCACCATTTATTCGCATTTTACGACGCTCAATCATTTATGACAAGATCAGTTACATGTATAATGTTATCAATAACTTAAAAACAAAATGACGTTTGTGCGTTTTTTTTGAAAATTTTGACTGTATTTTTACACTACTTATTTTTTGCAAAAAATTTTCAAATCACCAAATAAAACCTTTCATCGTAATCAGAAAAAAATTCTAAGACTTTTTTCAGGTGACACCAAAGCCCAAAAATGATCACGTGACCGTTTATTCAATAAATAAGGTCGGTCAAAATAGTACTGTTTTTTTTGAAAAATGCTTAAATCACCTTTTGAAATAAATGAAGATGTTTTTATGAGTTTTTAAGACTTTTTTTCCATTACATCAAAGTCCGAAAACAATCACGTGACCTTCAAATTAAGAAATAAGGTTTGGCTCAAGTACACAAATAGTACTCAAATTACGTCGAAAAAATTTGTGGGATGACAACACCTAATTTAAGAGTTTTGAACATGATGATATTTCCAAAAAGTCACGTGATCTTATTTTCAAGAAATAAGGATTTATTTATGACATATCTCAAACCTTTTTTTGGATTATTTCGTCACGTGATTTTATTCGGACTTGGTGTAATGAGAAAAAAGTCTTGAAAACGTTTGAAGTTCCCAACAAATGTTTTTGACGTAATTTGAGTACTTTATCAATTTACCGTATATGGTGCATCGTATATCAAATTACCTTAATTTCAAGTTCATCTTAGAGCTTGAGGTTACCCTCAAAAGAATCGGAATGGTCGACTTTTTGATGAAATTATTAGCAACTATAGGCAATTATGTACTGAAAGGGCGCCAGAGAGCAAAAAACCCCATGTGAAATGTAATTATTTTTATCTTTAATGACCTTGAGTACATAATTGATCCATAGTTGCTGATATTTTCATGAGAAACTCGACCCTTCGGATTATTTTGGTGGTACTTTCAAGTTTATACGATAAAGTTGAAATTGACCTTTACCTTGAACGAGAAATAAAATATTCCACAACAATTTAAGAGTCATTTAACTAGAGAATTTTGTGGAAAACATATAATTATTTTTAAATAGAGTTATAGAAAATCATTTGAAATTGCTATGCAGTAGTTTACAATATCAATAAACCTTTAAATTCATATTATTGTTACACTTTTGTGAGTCACAAGAGGTCATTTTCGCGATTTTTTTTTCTCATCCCCATCAAATGCCTTTTTATCCATCGAAAAATAAAATTTTTTATTAAAATTGTATAGCAAATTGGCTAAATTTTATTTTAAAAAGGTTTAAAATATATGTTCATAATGAAATTTTGCTCATATATATGGCTCGATTAGAAAAATGGCGACTACTTGCCATAATAGAATCTAAGGGTGTATTGACTTCTAAAGTCTACGAGTTAATTAAACTCCCCGCTTCCTAATTGTGAATAATCGTTACTAATTTTATTGGCTCATTTTGTCGTCTTGTTGTCAGGTCATTTTAGTTCAGATTTTTTAGTTGCAGAAATTTTTATTTTCAGACATTTCACCCCCGATATTTCGAGTAAGTTTTAGACATTTTAATCACTTGTTATTCTTATTTTTTTTAAAATTTTAGTTTTTAGACATTTTAGTTTTTAGACATTTTAACCTCAGGAGAATNCTTTAGGAGGAGATGGCCTTTATTGCTCTCTCCCAAAATTATTGGTCCCCTCAAAAACGACGGGAATGTGAAGAAACGACGCTCATTTTGAAACTGAGTCATTCAATTTTAGTTCTTTGAACTCAAACTACGCACAATTACCTATTATCTAACGAATATAACATTATAAATTGTGTTTAATAAGACCAATGGTTTATTTTTTTTCTTAGATTCCTGAAATGTTTAATTATTAGTTTTCAGTTAAAAACAGAAACACAAGTCTGAGAAAAAATAGAAAAAATTGTCTTTATTGGACCAATTTTTATTTTGTATATTCACTTAGCATATTTATCACAGTTCGAGTTATCTAAGAACCTAATTTTTGAAAACCCCGTTGTTTCTCACCCCCGTGTTTTTAGCAGACAAAATCTTTGGTGAGAGGGCAATAATAGATATAAAAAATATGATGATTTGCTATTGAAACCAAAAAGTTTAGTGTTTGAGAGCCCATAATAACAAAAAAGTGTTTATTCGGAACTTGTTCGGTATTTGTCTTATTAAACCCGGCCGTCTTCATTATTTATAAAAAGTGCATTCATTGAAAAAAAGTCTTCGCCTTTCGACCTTCGAATTTCTACTCCTTCGGGGTATAATGAGACGATGCCCTCATCGCTATTATTGTTATATTTACTGTGTAGTAATTTTTGGCCTCTACGAGTTAAAAAACCCGTCTATTAGGGGTCAATTTTACGATTAATGTTGCTCAAAAAAATATCGCAAAACCAAATATTTCGTTTTAGTTATTGCCCAAAATTACTAATTTCGGGAGCGCTCGACAATTTATAATTTTATTTTCAGGAACTAGTATCACGAGGCTAATTCCAGACTCCAAAAAATGAATGAAAAACTTAAGAAAAATATGAGAAGGTCCTCTATTTTCAATTGAGATAATCATAATTATTTTATGACAATATTTGACGTTTATATCTTTTTCCACCTGAGAAAATTAGGGTTATCTCTATACGCTCGCTTCGATCCAACATATTGTGGTCGTTGTCACTGTCTTGTATGATAATAGCAAAGGTGCTTTGATATCGAAGCGCCACAGTTGAGTTGGTTGCGTAATAACTTAAGCAGTTACAAAACACAATCACTAAAGTAATTTTTTTAAGTAGAGCCCACCATGTTTTCCCCTGCCATTGAGAAACGGAACGAGATATTCAAACAGATTTTTGAACCTAACAGCAAGGCTTGATATAATGAGTCATTCTTTTGATTTCTGCGGATTCCGCGTGTGATACCGAAAATTGAACCGGTAAAATTAAAACTCGGGTTATGAGAAAATCACACATTCTTCGAAGGCCAATTTTTCGACACTTATCACAAAAAAATGCCTAAGACACTCAGCGAGGATCGTTTACGCAGCCTATCAGAGATAAACCTAATTTTCAGAATCCACTCATTAAAAAGATTATCTTCATTTAACGAAATCACTCCTGATCCTGAAGTCTATTAGATGTGTCGACCAGAAAAACATTTGTCAAAGTAAAAAAAACGATTGGAATATGAAACTTAACGACTGCACAAATATGAAAAAAAATCAAAATTGTCAATAGATTGAACAATATTTATAAAGTCTTATTGATGAATAAATAGATTTTCAATTTTATTTGACTTATCATTAACTATAAAAAGTATGGAAATTTTCAATTTCTGATCCACCAGATTCTTAAAGCCGGAAGTCGAAAAATCGTTGTTAGATATACTTACTACGTATAGAATATTGAAATTTCATCCTATAACGACCTTTTGTGAATAGGATGGCGGCACCGAAAACGGCCCATGTTGTGTTTAGGAGGTCTTAGATCGTGTAGGATTCGCTCCCTCAACCCGCACATCCTAATTCAGAAAAGTTCGCTAAAGGTGTTAAAACTCAATTATAGTGAAACATTTACATCAAATTCTAACAAACATGCAGTTATACTGAACATTATAGTATTTGCAAGTATAAATAAGGTAGTTGAATTGATATCAATTTAATAAAATTTAGAAACCATAACTGTTTATTGAAAATAAAAGATTTAAACCTTGCGATTCTATTGAATTTGGTTTTTCCCATAAATCTGAAAACTTGACAGCCATTGTCACCTACGCGTTATTTTGTTGTTCAAACCCACGTAATTATCTCAATCTTCATTCATGCTAAATTTAAAATTTTTCCTATCTGAATATAAAATGAGATGAGATATTATTTTCTTTTAAAAAGTCTTTTCGCAAAAACTAGGAATTCTCTTATTTCAGTAGTCACTGACAATGATTAATCCTCAGCAAGAAATAAAAGAGTTCGGATAACTATACCAGTGAAATGTTGATCTTTTAAGAAAATTTTTAAAAGCGAGTTTGCATTTATCAGAATACTGTTAAGTTCAAAATTACGCGAAGGTGTTCGTTAGTTACAATGTTTTGAATATCACCTTCTAGTTTGGCCGAAAATTACATGGAGAGGCTGAAATCAGCGACACCACTCCCTTAAGGAGATAGTGTTCCTAATGACATATTCAGGCTTGATCGAATGGCGCAAATATAGGAAAATACTCAGTAGTTTTGAACACTACAAGATTGTAGATATCATCTTATCTCAAAAAATCAAGACTGACAAAATTTTTTGCCTTACGCACCTTCTACCATGTCTAACACGGCACACTTCCATATTTCAAACCTATCTCGTCTCTGCGTTTTTAATCAAAAGGTTGATATTCACCACATATATGGAACAAAGTCAACTTAAAAATTCTAGGCTTATTTTCTCAAATCGTCACCAATTTTTGGAATGCTGAAAACGCCGATTTGACATTTCTCTTGTTAACCTATCTCCTTCCCTGGTTTTAACAATATTACTTATCGTCAAAAAAACTGGAATTGACATACGATAGTAAAATCACTGATATCTAGCTTCCACCATTCGATTTTGGGTCAAAACCGCTTCTGATATCCCTTTATTGCCTCCGTCCTTTTTTGGACATCAAAAAAACACGGGGGGCTGAGAATAACGACCGCTTCAAAATCGAGTCATCGATTAGTCTTAGATAAGGCTCAAACTGAGCACCAATATCTATTCATATCATCATATGGCGAGTACTTAAAATCTAGTGCCTTTAAAAGTTTACGATTATGACATTTAAAAATGTTTTTAATAGACAATGATTTACTATTTTTTAAGATTACTAAATGGTCAAATATTAGTTTTTGTTAAAAAATAGAAACAAAGGTCTGAGAAAAAAAACAATGGTCGATTTGACCAATTGTTTGCTTTATTAGACTAGATATTTTTGCACAGTTTGAGCTATCGTAAGAACCTAATCGGATACTTGTTTCTCAAGTGACGCGTGGTTTTCTCACCCCCCGTCTTTTTTAGGGAATCAAAAAAGGACAGGAGGCCAATAAAGGAAATGCTTTCCAAAAAAGATACACCGTGATCTTTCGATTTCTCCGTTTTTACCCAGGCGGCTAGATCAGCAAAATCTTAAGCAAAGTAAGCAATTTGAGCTGTCTACCGCTCGGTAAAAAAACGGAGAACAGAAATAAAAGAATCACGCTTTAACTTTTACTTTAGCTCAATTTGACAGATTAAAATTCCAGGGGCAAAACAGAAATATTCAAATAAGCTTGGTCAAATTAAAAGTCTGAAGGTCTCAAATATTTTTGTAAACTACCTGTTTTGCCTGTTGCTGAATCATTTTTTTGTGGCATTTTTAAAAGATCAATACTTGCTTTACAACTACTTGCATTTACAATAAAAATAATAAATTGATTGTCTGTTAAAGTAAGAATCATATTATTTCTAACTTAAAAAAATTTATTCTTCTTACCCTATTAAACCCGCTACTTCAATCTCAGGAGTTAGAATCACTTTCTAGCAAAATAATTTAAACAGTGATATATTGAATCTACTTTGAAAAGTAAGCGTGAATTTTTTGGGCCTCAAATGAAAAATTTATCCTATTTTTAAGTGAATCTTGAACGTAAAAATAAATTCATTCGCAGAAAGTTCGAACAAAATTAATTTGCAATTGGGCCCAATTTGGGCTCTAGATGATTGCAAACTTTAAGCTAAATTGTGAACCAAATTGCCCAGAATTTTAAGTTACTAAATATCAACTTGGGTAGACCGGGTCGTTACTAGACTCTAAAATATAAATGTATGTTCGTCATTTTAATTATTCAGGTTTTTCAGGTCCCAATTCCGGCAACAAGTCTACACGTCTATAGTTTACATGTTTAGCTATTCTTCGGCTCTAGCAGGAACATTTTTATCTGAAAAACATATGGTTTTAGGCTCAAAATTGCTCAATATTCAGGCACCATAATGTTTTATTTAAAAATAAGATTATAAGAGGTTACACTTTTTGAAGATCCATTATCATTTACTTAACAATTTGCAAGTAAAATTTCTGTCGTAATTCGGTTTATTTTATGAATTTTCATTAAAACGTTCAACACCAAACGCAATTCTGGCCAGAATATCATGATCAGCATGACCGACAAGCTAAAAATCATGGAAATGGGAGCTTTTCTTCGACGAAATTCCAAATTTGACGATATGGGCTCTCCGTTATGTGAGTTTTTCTTTCTAATATATCTGAGAAATACATTCAGCGGGTTTTAAAAAAAACCTTCATCTGGAGTTTAAACCTGAAGGCAATATATGATCAACGACCTTCAGAGTACAAATCCTAAACTATGAAGATACAAACAACGCAATATATTTAGCCACCAATCAAAATCGCTTGATTGCGGAATAGGCGCATTTCCATTGGTCAGATAAGATTTAGGATCAACCATCAATTGCTTCAGATTTCGCATTTCAAATAGTTAGGATTTGTACTCTGAGTCCGTGAATCCATTATATCGGAGGCCTATAAATTCAAAATTTATTTCGATTGTTGATTGAATTATGTATTGTGTTGCCTTAAGTAAAATGTCCCAAAATTAAACTAATTTTCGTAAATGTCAAAAAACTGGAATCGCATTTCGCTAAATCGAGTGATATGCTTTCAAAAAAGAACTTTAACTTTTAGTCAATTAAAATGATTAGAAATTTCAAGACAAACGAAATATTTCAAGATTAAGCTAGATGAAATACAAAAGTCAGAAAGTTCAAATATTATAACTACCTTGTTTTGACGTTGAAAAAATCATTTTTGTTGCATTTTTTCAAAGATTATATACTTGCTTTCACAATAAAAATAATAAATTGAATTTGTTTGGAAAAGTAAGAATATATTTTTCCTAAACTTGAAAAAAAGGATGTTTCTTCTTTACATTATAAACCAGCTACTTCCATCTCAGGAAGTTAGAGCAACTTTTCAGCAAAATACTCTCACAGTGAGGTACGAATCGTACTTGAAAAATAAGCTTTATTCAAAGGCTTCAAATGAAAAAAAATTTTAATGGTTGAGAATAAAAATAATTATTGGAAATCTGTTTCACTGAGGATGTTATCGTCACCATTTATCCAGTACCTGATGTCGCGGAAAAAATTATCTAAACATTATTTAAGATACGCGGCCAAGTTAGCCCCATTTCTAAGAAAATTTCTCCTGCAACAAAATTCAAGTTCAAATAAGATCACGCATTAAAATCTAAGGGTTGTTTTGCCATTCGGCATCATTGCAACTAAATAAATCTATAAATATTTTTTAATTCTGTATTCAAGTGATACGAAAAATTTTCAGACTTTACGCCTTGTCCAAAAACTGTTAAAAAAACTGAAGCAGATTATTGTACTTATCATTAATACATAATTGCTTCGGTAGTGGTTTGTAAGTACAAACTTATTTCCTAATAATAATATAGGGCTCTATAATAAGATTTATTGAGCTTATAAACTCGGCTTTCGAGCCTAAGCGAATTTAAGTTTGAGCTGTCGGTAGCAGGGATAGTGGCAAAAACTAGTGAATTGGTGGCATTAAACATTATTTGCTTGGATTTGTCGGTTTCGTTTTTTCCGATTCGATTTGTATCGAATTCAATTGATTAAATTTAGGGTTAGTCGATCCGCATCCATCAACTACCTGATTGAGTGATTAATAATTAGGGGCAGCTCGGTCCTGATCCATATACAGTTTAAAGGTTACCTTACCTTTTGTGGATTAAAAACTCTTTGACTACTGTATCTTGCGGAAACTGAAGTTGCCAGAACGAGCAAAGTATTATAACCTAGCTACTATTGAATTAGTACTCTTAGGATCGTTGATATAAGTTTATGAAAACCAATATAAAAAAAAATCCGGCAATGGTTCTATGACTTTTTCGACAGGCAACCTTGCTCAACGCCCGCATTGCTGTCAAGAGCTGCACATTCTGTGCTCGTTTTGACGCTGCTCGCACGGAACATAATGTTCTGTATCTATAATATTACAGGGTGTAAGGTTTTGTCCCTCCATTTTTTCGCCAGTTGGATTCTATCGATTTCCGCCGTTTTGATTGTTGATCTGAGAAATGATCGAAGTTCGATTCGAACCAATCAAATACGGGAAATCAAATGAAAGATGTGGAACAGAAGAAGGTAAAATCTTACACCCTGTTATCTTTATCAAATAGACTACTATACATACAGGTATTTTTGCAAGTATCTGTGCATAAAATATTGGAAAACATTCAGATCTGACCGGGATCCTAGCGCCTACGCATCAAGTCTCTCTTTTATAAGACAGGCAGCCAATGATCAAGAGCGATATCGAGAAGTTTGTCATTATCCTCTGTGAAACGGCGACAGATGCAGGGACCGGATATAATATATGTGCTTAATTCTACAATGATTTTCCAAAAGATAAAACCATAACTGTTTATTGAACCCACATGGAAGTATAATAAAACCTGGAATCGTAACCAATATAGAAAAAGTGTAACCATAAGAATATGAACATATTTGTAAAGAAATTCATTACGTGACATCAATTTTTGATTTTTTGTAAGGATAACCTTAATGTTTTTAACTATGAATACGTTAAAGAAAAAAAAATTATTATTATATTCAACATATTTCTACTTTCGACCCCTCCGACTGGAACAATCACTACAGGCTTATCCAATGTTTTTTGGTTAAGTATTGTATCTTTACAAAATCAACTTCATTTTAGCTTTATTACATCCTCTACTATAAATGAGAATATTTAAACTGGTGATTTTTAGATTCTAATGGTCTTTTCAAGATTTTAGTCAAAATATGGAAGAATATATGGATCGATGTAAATTATATATAGCTTATCCGTGGTACGTGATAGAAAGGTCCGGAGAACCATCAAGTTTGACATGATAGTGTGCTGTTCATAATTTGACAATTCCAGATCAGGTTAGAAGAGAGTTCTATCTCATTAGTTTGTAAGGACAGTAAAGATTGATAGGATTTTCACCTAATTCAGTCAAAAATCTTTTAGACTGACAAAATGTTTTTGTGTTTCGCCTTGAACAACACATTTTTACGCATGTACCTGTGACAACAGGCACTATCTTCCATATTCCCAAAGCCTTATCCTCGTCCCTGTTATTGGTAATCAAAAGCTTGATGATTCACTAATATTAATAGGGTACTTATGTCGACTTAAAGGATTAGGCTGATTTTTTCCTCAAATTCGTTATTCACACTTCTTAAGATGCCGGTGAAAATCGCGCGATTTAGACAATTTCGTCCTTGTACAACCTTATTGCGGCTCCCGGTTTTCAATTTTTTGCGCAGTTTTAATTTTTTTTAAAGTTTAAGTATAATGAAAACAAAAACAAATGGTCGGGTTTGGAATTTTTAGATTACAGTTGCGTAAAAACTCTAGGATTTGTCTACTTGAGTAGATCAGAAGTTTTAATTGCTATTTGTCGGATGAAATCGAAAATGGTGCTCAAATAAAGCTCAGTATTATCTATCGTCTTCAATGGTGAATTTATATTACATAGCAGGGGTTTCATCAAGTATTATGAAAGGTAAAGGTCAACTAAGTAGATACCAAAATACTTAGAAGAATTTGAAAAAACCAAAAATTTCAAATTTTTTTTGTTTTTGGAGTTCATTTGCTTCTTTCCCAAATAGTATACAATCGATCTTGTGTGCCATTTTATGACAATAATAACTGCAGTAAAAATGAGAGGAACCACCTCCCCTCATTCTTCGCAGATTAAACTTGACAAGCCTTCTTAAATTTAATTAGCGAAAGAAATAAATCTCCATATCTAAAAAAACAGGATATACTGCCAGTTTTTGGTTATTCATCCATACTATTACCAGTATTCGATAAAACCACAATATCTGGACAATGAGTGGCAATGGGATCACAGCCATAGACAGAAGCTCGTGTGTCTGCAACCCCCAGAGCTCTCGTAATGCGTGAAATAAATTGTTGACCGGATGACGTAATTTACTAGTGGCCCAAACGGTGCCCCATTCTGGTCAAATCTGTCGCAAAAAAACTTATTATAATCTCAAGTTTTGAATTCACTACAAAATGTTCATAATTTGTAATTTATTTCATCATCCAGTTAATACAAGCGGCAGAGGTATTAAATTGAAGTTACTTTCTTCTCTTAGCAATTGGGTCACTTGCGATCTATTGGCTACATACTTCAAAATTAAATACAAAACTAAGCATAACATTGATATTCACACATATTTGTAAAGTGTTCTGTACTTTGGTGGAGCTCTATCTCAAAATTAATGTTCACATATTTAATAAGTGCACTTTTATACGGTGATGCTTAATAGGTGTGCGGTGTCGCTGATTTTGACAGTTGCTTAACGAATGCATTTTGGAATAAACTAGCAAAGCTTGTATATCGAAAAACAGTGCATCTTGGAAACACTCTTCCACAAGCATTAACTTGTGAGTTAACAGTGTAATCTTACATATCCACCTACGCCGACATCCTACGCTTTTTAAATAGCTCACTGTATTTTAATCGCCAAATACGACATCTTGTCCCGCCTCAATTTGTTGAATAAGTTTTCTTACATTTTTTGTCAAGCTCCAAAGAAAGCTCACACCGGGTTAATTAATGCCTAATCTCATTGATCTTATATTTCGGAATTTTAGTTTTTGGGCGGAAACAGAATGCCGAAAACACACAACAGATATTAATTTTTTGAATTGAGAGTGCTCAGGCAAAAGCTACTCTCCTCCACCAGATTAGGGAGATTAGAGTTTGTTTTCATGGACAGTTTAGTGAGTCATTCTGATTAAAAAGACCAAGACTGTTTGACAACAGTTAAGAGTCTTGTGAATGCTATGAGGGCACGCTAATTGTAAAAAACATCTACGCCATCGCAAGTTATAAATAGGTCATATAAGTAGAGCTTTTTTTCACTATTCATACACATTAATAATCGCATCCCAGTTGCCTTAATGTGGGTATATCCGTATCACGGAATTTCTTTCCTTATCTGGTACTCTTATCAGTATTCTTTAGAGGGTTGAAAAAGTTTATATTGAGGTCTTATCTTGTATGTTTGTTTTTATACATGGAAACTTGATTCCATCCAGTGCGAGCCCTTGCAAAGAGATTTTTAAAAAAACTGGTAAGGATCTTTTAGTTGTTCAAAATTATTGGAAGTTTTGTGCCAATTATGTAGTTGGGATGTTAATTTTAATGTTTTGAGATATTCATAAATGGTCGAGACTTAGTTATTATATAAAGTTGGTATTGATTTTATATTCGAGTATATTTTGGTATTCATTTCGGTAATATCGGTTTTTTGAGAATTAGATGAGCTCGATTGTGAACCGGTATGTAAAAAAGAAAAAAATTATATTCAACTGACTAAGTTTGAATACTTAGGGTATAAAAATAATTGCTGTAGCAAGTTTTATATAATTTTTTTCCGAAATATATTTTTTTTATCTTGGTTCGAATCAGTTTAATATTTATACTTCATAAAATATTTTTAAACTATTGGCCGAAAAATGTTCGACAATTTTGAGACCATATATGCTAGCACATAACAGATAGCAATTTCAGCCGCAACAATTTCGGACATTCATGGGTTGTGATATAGCTATCTTCAGGAATTGTCGAAATTAACAGTGTATGATGGCGAATTTGCTAAATAAAAATTTATAGATAGAATATTCTTAAACCTAGAAATGAATGGAATCTTATATAGAAATAAGCAAGACGTTGGAAACAGTTCATTACAGTGCTGAGGTATTAATTCTCTGTAAAATCAAATTTGAGACGATAAAAAATCATACATTGATAATTAACCGGAGTATCAAGTTCAGTCATAAGGGTGTCAGTTTAAATTAGATCAAGAACAATCATCCATAATTTAAAGTTGAGAAATTGGGCTTGCGTTCAATAACGGTTAAGGAAAAAATATCTTTATTGAAAGAATTTATAGGCGTATGGTACGGTGGTCATTATCGCACCGAAAAAGCAATAAAATTATCATCTTTTTAAATTTAAAAAGTTGTCGGCCGTTAACTTCAAAAAACGGAATAAGCGATGTTTTATTTGGTAAAGTGTAATTGAATGTGAAACTTTGTGACATTTGTATATCTCACTTTCACCTGGAAGAGCCAACTATTTTTGTTCAATTAAATTGAAATAAACGTTATTGGGTAGCAGTGAAGGATGGAAGCAGTTATGGATCAAATCACTTTTCAAAATTTTTGATCAAATAGAGTTATTTTAATCATTTTTAAAATTGCGAACATCACAGACTAGAGTGGCTACCATGAGAACATTATATATGCACAATCTTATGGTTACAAGGTAACAAGAGACTTTACCTGAACATCCCAATACTATTAAATTAAATAGCCAGTACGCTTCTAGCTTTCAAAAACCATATGTAGATAAAATAATAATACAACATTTTTGCAGTGAAGGTGAGAGTCTACGGGTTTATTTCAGCCTAACGAAAATTGACAACAGAACTATAAAAGTTGTATCATTTTTTATAACGCAAAGAAACTGTATCTTTGTTTCAATCGAAGCAAATGATCGATAAATTAAACTTTTTGGTAGCGTCTAATAGACTGGTGATTCGTTGTTTTGCCTCTGTGGTAGAGTGGAATTTGGAGAGCAGACACTACGTATATTTGCTCCTATTTGAAGGATTTCTTTTTTGAACACAATCTAAAAATGCTACACGTAGACAAGATAGGATAACTGCAGAATGATAAACTGATATTTCTAAAAATAAAGAGTATAGTAGTTTTTTAACGAGAATTCTAGGGGTTTTCTTTTCTTTACACAATCACCATTGATTCCCACACCCTGGCGAACTGCCGTTAGTTTATAATCACATAAAGCTGGATTATAATAGTACCGATCGCATAATGGTTTCTTTTGATTTTTATTTTATTTCAAAATTATAATTTTTTTAAGTAGAGAGCCCATGCCTTTTGCTGGTGGGTGATGTCAGGGCTCCTTCAAGTACTTCGCCACGTTAAAAACTCTCTATTTCCATGAGAAATAGGTTGTTAAATAGATATATATTGGATTTCTAAGTGTTGTATGGTTCTAATATTAATAATTGTTTGGTGATCGACCGTCCACAAGTAACTGATCTAGTTGCCTAGTTGATTACTGACGAGCTGATGTTCACATCTCTTTTAAAGATAAGGATAGCAGGAAATATTACAAAGGGAAAGAAAACAAACAAATATTAAGATTTCTATTATTACTTTAACAGGGAAACAAAAAAATAGCTTTATTGAATGACAGATATCAGATACTTCTGATCTCCTTTCATTGGCATGAGCTAATGGATAAAAAATGATATATACTATAATTTATATTTTCGACTAGGTTTTTGAAAGCTAGAACGCGACTGGCGATTATTGATAATGTGGATATTCAGTAAAAGTCTCTTGGTTATTGTCATAATAACCAAGGGGCTTTAATAAACATAAGGGTTATGTTGTTTGTTCAATTTTTCAGAAATTTGAAGTTATTTGTTGATGTATTATCAAATAAGGTCGGAGTGATTTTTGACGGGGCGTGCTCCGAATTTATTTTGACAAAACAAATGCAAAAATAGAAGTCATGATAAAAGTAAGGGCAAATTAGGGCAGATGTTGCCCAGTGATGAATTGTTAAGACAAATGCATTACTCTAGGTACGTTTTCACCTAACTCCTGAATGTGCTATCGCATAAGACAGCAACCTGGAGTCGCTGAACCGATGTTTATCGCTATTATTTATGGTACACAACTTCGGCGTCTTAGAATTGTCATGCTGAACTCACACCTCAGCACTTAGCGTTTAGAAGTTGATAAAAATCAAGTTTAAAGATATTTATCTAAGGTAAAGTGACGAAATACGGAATATCACATATTGTTGTTTGGATTTTCACTTTATTGATGTTTTGAAGCTCCTTAAATTCACTGAGAATTGAAATTTCGTAAATTGAGATATTTTCGATATCTTCAATTGTTGATTCATTACTTTCGAAAAATTTTCCCAATTTCCAAATTTTCATTGAATTTCTCGTCGTAACCTTGAAACTCTGTTGAATTTCAATTCAAGCTTGGTTTTTTGACAAAAAAACATGCTCAAAATAAAAGGCGACGGAAAGTTCTCTAGTTTTACAGCTTGTCTTTGATCATTCTCTGTTATGACAATTTCATCAAAAAACGCTCCCTTATACAGGAAAATGTACCTCGGGCACTTAATTCAATGAAACATTGGTGTATGAAAAAAACATTTTTATACAATCGAGTGTGTTAAGTATCATATTTAGTGTATAAGTTTGTATTTGATTGATTCTTAATTAGTGTTCGCGCACTCTGGCTTTTCTGCAGCAATTTATATTTTAAATCGGTCACGTTATTCAAAAAAAATCGTAAAAAACTTATTATTAACCGTAGATTACACAACTTAAATTTCACACTCAGAAAGGTTCTCAGGGTCAGCATTAAAAAAATCATTTAAATTATGAAACTAAAAAAATTAAAAAATAATTTTTGACATTTAAAAATTGAAAACTTTAAAAAAAAATTTACCATTTTTAATAGTTACGTTTCTTCGTGCCCCGCTCCTCACATGCTTGGCTAAATTGTAGCTTGGCGTTGCGGAGTAAAAGGCGGAAACAACAGTCACTCTATTTGTACTATGATATGTCACTCTGGGGATTGCTTGCGGAGGTTTTGCTTGGGTAATTCTTAACAAGTGAGGCTCTTATTTATTGTTATGTGGTATATTTATGCTTTAACTCTGTACAAAATTGCAGACAAAAGGTATAAATAATTGCTATTTTTTATTTATTTATCGTTGAAAATTTGCTAATTCCGATTGTAATTATCTTTTGGTTTCGTCATGGGATATGACCTCGTGATGGAGATTTGAATAATAATTGAATGAATGATTTGAATAATAATTGATGAAAATAATTTGATAATAATGGGATTTTCTTTTTGTATTTCTGATT
Source organism: Oikopleura vanhoeffeni (assembly GCA_004367855.1). Lineage (NCBI taxonomy): Eukaryota > Metazoa > Chordata > Appendicularia > Copelata > Oikopleuridae > Oikopleura > Oikopleura vanhoeffeni. The sequence continues at coordinate 30,684 of SCLH01063045.1, forward strand.
GGGAAAGCACAACTGTTCATTTTCGGGAGCATTAGCCGAAACATTCTTGAGTCATAAACCATTAAATCCGTGTATTGATCATTTCCTTCTACTTTTTTTTTTTTTTTGAGTTGTTTATAATTAATATTTAAAAAAAAAATTTTATGTGGTCAATTTTTTTTGGGTCATATTATAAGAGTGATAAAAACAACACATGTGATGGATTCTTATTGGATATAACTCTACAGAGTATATCTTCCTGAGGAATTGTTATCCATATATTTATTTTAATTCTTCGTAATGGCGTTTTATTGGATATAACTCTATAGAGTTATATCTTTCTGATGTCGTCTTATTTTGATAGTATAATTTTTGATTAATATTTTTGATTATTTTTTTTAATTTATGTGTTGTTTTCCAAAACTAATTTGAACTCTAAGTTATAAATAAAAAAGATAGTTTTAATAAAAAGATAATATTGTGTTATTTTCTTTGGATATTTTTCGCCTGACTGTTATCTTGTCGATTTCGCTAGGCAATATTTTCCGGACTTTTGACATTTTCTTTAAGTGGACTTTAGTTTTTTGTGACGCACATAAAATTCGGTTCAATTTTAAGGTTTATAAAGATCACTTAAGTAGTCTTTATCATATAGATAAGACTACTTAAGTGATCTAAAATTGGAATTTAGAGCTTAATAAGTGGCACAAATCCTGTAGGTCCGGGAGACAATCCGGGAGGCAAATTCGGGAGACAAGATCCGGGAGGCAAATCCGGAGGCACCAGAGGTCACCAAGAAAAACCAAATCATCCAGGGAGGCACCAGATGTCACAAGTATTTTGCCTAATCATACAGTGCGAAATCTAGAGTCTTGTTGTTTTGCGCCAAAAATAATAAATGTTGGCATTTTAGCGCTAAGTTTCGGATTAAATTTTTATTGAAAAAAAAACAAAAATTTCCCAAATATCAGTCAAAAATATGTAAGTTGCTTTCGAAAATTATACGCATATTTTTAGAATTAAACCTAAAGCTAAATTTATACTTTTTTCGATTTTTTTGGGTATATGAAATTTTCCACATTAAGCAGACAATTTTCAAATGTTTTCGTCGAAATTTCGTGCAAAAACACTTTAATGCTCACTTTATATTTCAAGCACTCTTGGAATTTTGTCGTATTTTTAGGAGTAAAATTTATAAGCCACCAAAAGTGCTTAGCTGTCCGAGGATAAAGCTTCACTCTTAATTCGAGGGTTTTGCTCTTCTCGGCGTAGAAACGCAAAAAAGAAAAAGACTAAGAGCGAATCTCCAGCCTTAGAATAAAAGAGCCACCTGGAATATTTGTGTCACCTTTGGTGGTCTGACTTATCTATTGATAAGGCGGCACGTTGATACACGTTTATATCATAGAGCAAAAATCGTTGTGAAACCTACGCAACTTTAATATAACACGTTATCCAGATAACTTATCTGGCACATAATGAGAAAATAACATCATAATGTGATAATTCATTTCAGGTAAAGTATAAAATGACATTGAATTTATCCAGTAGGACCTTAGTTAGGACCAGTAGGACTTAGAAAAAATGATTCATTTTTAAGTCACTCATAACTTTTTACATAAAATAAACGATATTGAATCAATTTGAAAAAATTTCATCGATTAATACTCATTTGATATCATTGTAATATTACTTAAAATCTTGATAATGAATTAATTTATAATCGAAACTAGTTGAATAATATTCTATGAAATATCATTGTATATCATATTGTATATCATATTATATTCATTTATTCATTTAATATCATTATATATTCATATTAAATATGCTGCATTTGCAAATAAATATCAACTGACATGATGGTAATTTTGGATAATTTTTAAATTTTAACGACGAAATTATGCGGAAAAATCTATAGCAGGAAATTCATTTTTTGATATAAACTTTAAACAATTTATTGAAAAAAATGCAAAAGTTAGTGATACAATTAGAGAACACAATTAAATTCAATCATCGATGGAGTGTTGAAAATATAAGTTCTTTATATAAATTTTATATAGGTTTTCTATTTATAGGTTCATTTTGATAATACAAGGTTTTGCGCGATTTCATAACGCGAAACAAAATAACAGTTGTTTTTACCGAGAGGAACATAAGATATATCCCCTTTCATACTTCCGGATATCCCGGCCCTGTAAAGTAAACGTAGTGTTTTTAGTTCGTTTCCACATAATTTATAGTAAAATTTATACAAATGGGGTGTCAATAGCCAAAAACGTGTTCCTGTTGTTTCGAGGTAATTTGAGAAGAAAAATATCATTTTGAAGTTAAATTTCAGGAAGTTTTACATTTAAACTTTTAGCAGTTTTTGAGAAACATTGAAACTCAGTCCCTAATGATTTATGAATTATAAGTAATGGCGAAAATTTGATTTGATACTAAACACCTCAAAAACTTTATTTTCAATGATGCGCTTATCCGACATTAGGTGACCAAATTTGGGTTCTATCACAAGATATCTAGAGTGAATATTTACGAGATATTTTCAAGGAGTTTATTCATTATTATTAAAGATTGTTGAATATGTTTTTTGTGTACACTTTTGTGAATATCCCGACTCTGATCAGGAAACGTTGTGTGTTTTGAAGTAGTAGGGCCGGGATATTAACAAAAGTGTGAATAGGGACTATAAAACAATTTTTAATAATCAATTTCAAAAGTCAAAAAATTCAACTTATCGGCCTCCGATTTTTTTGATTCAAATCATTTTTTTTTTAATTTTATAATGTTGAAAAGGTAACTCGATTATAATGCATGGAACAAATATTTTTCATTAAAGTATAAACGTTAGAAAAACAAGATTCATTTTTGGTTTAACATAAATAAAATCAAATACAGTACAGTACAAGGAGGTCCAATATCTTGAATCGAGGAAGAACGAGCATCCTGAGTCAAAGGCGCCTAATTAATTCGGCCATTGAAAACAACTCATCTGATTAAGTTTAAAGATAGCTCAAACGGAGCACACATATTGACAGGACAAAATGACAAAAAATCGTCCAAATCAGACCATCGTTTCCAATTCTTAACAAAACTGTTTATTAAAAAATCTATAATCTCAGGAAAAAAATAAAAAAATTGGTCCGATTCGGACCATTTTTTTATATTATTTTTTACAACTTTGTTGCGGCGAGAAATATATTATTAAAATTTTTTTTATTTATTTGTATATTAATTTCGAATTATCCATTCTTCATTAGTACGATATATTAGTACGATATAGTTTAAAAATAGAAACAAAAAATATGCAGTCGATAAATACGCTCGACGAAATTAATATACAAATGAATAAAAAACATTTGTTTTATGTTATGATTTACAATATATTTGTGCTCAGTTTGAGTTATATTAAAATTAAATAACATGAGTCGTTCCCAGAAGCCAAATTAATTCGGATTATTTCGCCGCCTTTAATTTAAGAATTGAGTCAGAATGATCGTTCTTTCTCGATTAAAGATATCGTCGGAAGTTTTCTGTCAGAACAATCTGGCGATATTGGCACCCCCTTGTATTTATAAAACATTTTTAAGTCAACATATTGTATTAATAAAACTCCACAAGCCAAAATACATTATACTTTTTAAGCAAACATTTTTGAGTCAATTACATTAATTTTCGTGATCATAATTGAATTTACAATGCGGTTACTTCACTTAAAACGCTAAATTTTTACTTGC
>SCLH01063047.1:0-10122 GCA_004367855.1 Oikopleura vanhoeffeni
TCAGAAGTTGAAAAGAAATATTGTTGACGGATGGACATTCTCTATGTCTTAAAAATGTAAGTGAATCCAGTTTGTTTTGTTTTTGTGACAGGGCGTGCCTAGCCTGTCTAATAATCAGCTATTTTTAAGATTTCAAATCGCTTCCTAAGCAGATATTAGGTATTCTGTAAATATATAAAAAAAAATGATTCCAGCTGAAATTTTGGCTGTGAACTCTTCATCGAAAATCGGCAATCAGACCAAGATTTAAAATTGACCAATCAGCGAAAAGCATCGTGAAAAAAACGTTTGGAAATTTTTTAGTCTTTTTTCGATGAAGAGTTCACAGCCAAAATTTCAGCTGGTTTAAAGCAAGTTAAAGGGCCCTCTATAGGTCTTTATAAAGTTGACCGCCGTGCACCACCCCAAATATTTCAATTCAACACACTGAATTATACCCACTCGAGATTGATTGTACTGGTACCGAAATTAAACGTATTTCTTCCATACAGGATAAAACTGAAAAAATAAAAAAATTTAATTGACCGTGTGGTTTAGTTAATGCCATACTTTAAAGATAAAAATCGGGTTTCGAAGCGGGTTTTTATTCAAAATAAAATTTTCATAACCTTTCGTACGCAGAATTCAATGCAGTTTTAGAAAGTTTTATTTTGATATTTCTGCGATGAAAATTAAGCCTCAAAACTCAAAATCAAATTTACCAAAAAAAAGACTTTTTTCTAGAATAGTACTTTGAGGGTTGTAAGGACTCTAAAAATACCACTTAGTGATTTCAAATGCAGAAAATATGCAGTTTCGAACGTTCTAGGAAAAATAATCGTATGAAGCTTTTGTATGTTTTGTGATAGCTTTTGCAAAAAATTGAGAAAATTTTGAAATTTAACCTTGGAGGAGATTTCCGACGAAAAAAGTCCAAAAAACGGTGGTTTATTGCATATTCTAGAAAAAATATAGTACTTATCGACAAAACGCTTCTATGAAGTTTTGCATACTTATTCTACAGCTTATGTTTAAATTTGTGTTTATTTCAAAATAAAACGCGAGAGGAGATAGATTTTCCGTTTTGGCTTAGGTATTCCTGTCTCGCTTATGTGTCTGCGAGTGTATGCACGCAAAAAACTTTTTCACACCTGTTTTACGCAAGATGAAGGCTAGTTCTACAAACTGGCTAATCTGAATAATATCCTTGAAGCCCTGTTTGGCTAGTATTTCATCAAGAATATGTCAAATTAGGAACCGGGATACCCTTAAAAATCGAAATCAGCGTCAACGGATTTTAACTTTGAAAGTTACAGACAATCGAAGGAAATAGGAGCTATATTTAAATAGGATTTAAATAATTATTGCGCTATAAATAAGGAGCTATAGAAGGAAATAGCAAGATAGGAAATTTGGGAATTTTTTACATCGAAAAATTTGTTTTTATAATTTTTTTTGGATTGAAACCGATAACAAAAATGAGAATGAGATAAAAATGAGCTTTCTACCATGTCTGAGAGCGGAAATATAACTTGCGTGAGGTACCATGTCTGAGAGCCGAAATATAACTCGCGGGGGGTACTTCCTTAACCCCTGGAATCACAGAAAAAAAAGTTTCGCCTAGGCACCAGAGCCGATTTATCGGCTCCACTTTGAACGTGATTTACAGAAAGCCCAAGGCAGTTGGAGTTTCATTTTTTTCGCATCAGGAAGTTGAAAAGATATATTATTGCATCCGACATTTTTAATTCTAGATTTTTTATATTTTGCTCTAGAAAACATAGTGGGAAAAGCAAGGTTCAGCATATCATGTGATACAAGCTCACAGTTGTCGTCGCAAATTTTATTTATTTTGAAATCGATGCGCAAGGTTTTGGACTACGTCTCAGTTAACTCCAATTAGATCTATGTATCACAAGTTATTTATAAATTAGTCTTGAATTTGGATGACATAATTACGATTTATCGTAAAAAATGGTCAATTTTCCTAATCAAAGCAGATAATTACACTTCTGATATTATTTTCAAGTAGATATAGTTATCAAGTGACAGTGTAGACCATTTTTGATTGCTCAAACTAATTTTTACAATAAATAAAATTTTTCATGGAAAACTTAAATTGAAAATTTTGAAATTTCACTTTTAATAAAAAATATCTGTCCTTAGATCCCAAATTTTTTTTATTTTTACTGTTATACATGCACAAAGCACTTTCCTAAAAACTAAATAATCTTATATTTGTATTTGATGTCCAGTTTCGAAATATTTTTTTCGGAAGTAAAACTTCGGCAAAAAATCAATTCCCCGTGATACTTGAACCAAATATCCAAAATTAAATTGAGTATTATTTTTGGAATAGCCGCAAAATTCTTTATAATGTATTCGGAAGAAACAATTCTGCGACATTTTTTTTGCCTTTTTCAGAAGGTTTTAGGTAGGCTTGAGCCGATATATCGGCTCTGTGATTCCAAGGGTTAAAGTTAAAAAAAAATGAAAATGTTAAATTATTAACCGTTTGATAATAAAATTGAGACCAAATTTTGAATACTTATTTATTTTTTTTATTTTAAACAAGGTTGCACTGGAAATAAAGTGCTGAGAAATAACAGTACATAATTTTTTGAATAATATTTTTGCTTTCCTCAAAATTTGACTTTTTTCATCCGAAAAATGGGATAAAATGTAATGGAATAATGGAGTGTAATAAAACTCCGAGTGCAAAAATAACAGCGATAACAATCCATCTTTTTATTTCTTTATCGCACCATTTTCCTCCATTACTCGTTCCATGAGAACAACTTTCGGTACATTCGAAAAAATTAGACATTAAAATTCCACAGTTTACGGTAGAAGTATATCGATAGTCTCCTGCTGTTGTGTCCGTTGAGTCCGGTTGGACCGTATGAGGAGTTATCCCACAGTCTGCGTTTCGTGGATAATTAAATGCATTCAATGAAGAGTCAGTTGCTTGAGTTGCTAGTACTAAAATAAATGATATTGAAATAAGTTATAATTATGCTTCCAAGGCTTCAAAATAATTGTGGCTAAAAATTGATCCATACCTAAATAGAGCTTGATAAACGATTGTTGAGGGCTCGTGGCTATCTTATATGTGCTTCCTTCACTAGAGAGCGTCAAAGAGTGACTTGAGAGCGCCACAGCGCACGGTGCTTTTTTTGATGGTGAACAGGGAACTTGAGATTCCTATGATGGAATAAAATAAAAAATAGCGGAAAAGAATCAGCTCGCGAACAAAAATTTTTGCTCGAGCCTTTTTTTTGAAATACTGCTCTGTGATTGAAAATTTCCATTTTTCTGTGATTTGAAAAGTTTAATTTGCAATTTTGAAAGGTTAGAAAACAAATTTTCCCAATTTTTTTTATCAAAATGCTTAGAATCTTGCAAGAAATACATTGATTGCCATGGTTAAGCGTCAATATGTCCCAATAAAGTCCGCCAATCAGCAACCAGAGATTTGAAAAAAAGGCTCGAGCAAAATTTTTTTTTCGCGAGCTGATTCTTCTCCGCCTTTTTTTATTTAATTCGATCATAGGGATCCCAAGTTCCCTGTTCACCCTCAAAAAAGCACCGTGCAGCGGTAAGATTTCGACAAACCGGTTAACCATTACACAACAATAAGTGCTTACCCCATTACACACTCATTGTACAAAATTGTACAGGCCCTATTCAAAAAATCACTATTACACATCCAATCTCGGAGTTACGACCAGGGAACAACGTTAAAACAAATATCTGCAAACTTGTGTTTTTTAAATTTTGATTTCAAACCAGACACTCCTTTAGTGATAAAAGTAACATTTTCAATATGTCTGTCTTTAAATCAAAACCAAGACATTTTCAAATATTGCATTTTAATCACATATTAAGGGAGTCAGTGCATTTTGACAGATTTGCACTTTTTTCAATTTTTTTTTCTCATGACGGTGAACTTTTTGCCACTTCAGAATTTTCAAATCAAATGTTTATATAATTTAAGGTGCCACATTTGACCTTACATCGTATAATCTTATCTTTTTCAGATGAATAATTTTTACTTTATAAATTGTTTTTAAAAACACACTTAAAAACGGGAGATTTCGGTCGAAGGTGTCAAAATTCAGGTGAAATATATTTTTTATTAAAAAGAAACCGGAAAAAACGGTCTCAACCACCAAATTCAATTCATTTTTTACGGTTTTACACTATGTCTACGTCAAAACCGAGAATTTTAAATTCCCAAAAAATTCGAAAAAACCGATATTTTTGCACATCGTAAGAAATATCTTTTTTGGTGCAATAAATGAAAAAAATTAAATTCGGTTGTCGAAACGGCTTAACAATTTGGGAAGTTTGAGTCAGACTAAATTTCTTTATTTTTGATAAACGAGGGCTTAAACCAATTTCTCCCAAACCGTTGTTTCGTTGCAAAAATTTTGATTTAGAGTATGACCAAGAGCGAAGAAACAAAACGCGGGAATATTTGAAATAAATAAAAGGTGGAAATCGAAATATTTTAAGCCTGTGATTAAAAAAAAATTAGTTTGAAAAATTTTTAACAAGAAATGCGGAAATTTTTTTATATATTTCCAAATAGTTTCGACCAAAAATCCCATAATATGTCATATGAACGCGAAAAGTAAAAGTGGCCATTTTGTAGAATGTTTTTCGTTGATTTGAAACAAATAATGAAAAAAAATAAAAAACAAAAAATTATGCATTTTATAAAGTTTGGAACTCTTTTTCAAAAATTTCTCATAGTTTGTCGAATTCGGAAAGTTAAATTCGAACTCGAAACTTTTCAGAAAAAAAATAATAATTAAGAAGATTTTAGTAACATAATTGCCTGCATCCTAACATTACTTTGATGGTATATTGAGAAGAATAGTGGAAGTGGGTGACGATATCTGAAGGTTTCCAAAAAGACTTTATAATTAAATTATTTTGTAGAGAATTTTATAATAATTATTTTGATGGCAGGGGGTTTTTTAACAAAACATTTTGTAACAAAACAATTTCTAACATAAAATTTTCTAACAAAAACAGCATTTTAAACAAAAAAACGGCATTTTTAAACAAAAAACCTTTAATAACAAAAAAAACTTTAATAACAAAAAAAAACATTTTTTAACAAAACAAACATTTTCTCACAAAAACAAATTTTGAACATTTTGAGACGTTTTTGCGATTTTTTTACAGTTAAATAATAAAATGATGAGAAAAACGCACAAACATGGGATATTCCCAGAAAAATAAACATCGAAAAAATTGCGGATACAATATTTATCAAGCAGGATTTCGTTAGCGTACACAAAAAATTATTGTGTACACTCATGGCATGGCAACCGGAACCGAACCATATTATTGAACCCTAGCCTTTTTTAACAAACAGTTTTTCACCGTGTACACTGGACACGATTTTACCTAACCCTAAATATAATCCTTTAAACATAGGGAAATATTCTGTTTCCACTTAAAATTATGGTGTACACTCATAACGTGCGGAAACCCTGCGGAACCCTACTTTTTCTGTGTTCAATTGAATTTATTAATGCACCCCAGCCCTTTTTTTTCTTGACAAACAGTTTTGCTCGGTTTTGAACCGTGTACACTGGACACGAATAAGGCGGTGAGGTTTCTGATCAACATACATCTAAGATTGTTTAGCTTTAGATTCAAATTATGTGCGTATCACGCATATTTAATCATTCTCAAAGAATTAAAAGTTCCAGCTGGGTAAAATTTTTGAGCCTGAATAGGAAATAAATGAAATATAAAGCTTAATGTACTTGTCTTCGGGAGCCCTCGAACATAAAACTTGAATTTTTGTGTTTTAAAAATGAAATGAGGCAACATATATGGCTGGAATCAAGGCTTGGCATGATATATTTTCTGGAAACATTTTAACCAGTGTTTCATATTTCATGCTTTTTAAGGGTTATCAACTTCACGTCCGACCAGCCTATTACGAGAATTCATATTGAAGTCCTCACATAACCCTATGATAGCGTCCCTGTCATTCTTACCTCAACCTTATTTTCCTCCTGACAAACGGTTTTGTGCCATGTAATTTTCATCAGGACATTTTTGTTAAGAAATGTTTTTTTGTTGAAAAATTTTTCTTTAAATGTTTTTTCGGTAAAAAATGTTTTTTTTGTTAGAAAATATCTTGTCAGAAAATGTTTTTTTGAAAAAAAATGTTTTCCCTATTTTGACTTATAAGTTATAACTTTGTTTCTGAATGTCGAGATTTTTCCACAAAAAATCGTTCTTAGGGGGGGGGGCGTAAATTTAAGGTGAAATTTTCGGTCATTTCAAAATTATCTGTAGTAATTTCGATCTAAAATGTTTTCTAGCATATGAATTTTGTTAATAAACTCATTTGACTTTTAATACTGCTTGACAAAAAAAGTTAAAATTCAATTTTTCATTGTTCTTTGTCAAAAATATTTCCAAAATTTTAGAAAAAAAATTCATAGGCATTTACATACACCCCAAGACAAAATTTTCAAAAAATGGCATCTTGAAAATTCTATGTAAAAAATTAGAGGGTATAGCTTTAAAGTGAGCCTCCAAAATTAGGTTGTTGTCCTCTAGAGGCCAAGAAAAAGAGCTCCCGTCGATTTTTGTGTTCAAAAATTAAGACAGACTGCCAAATCTCAGAAATAATTAATATTAAACGAAAGAAGAGATAGCTGTTCAGTACTCGGATTATTCCAAACATGATGTCCTACATAATAAAACAGAATATAATGACTTGCTTATCCAGGTTTCTTAGAAACCGCTCTTGAAAAATAGTAAAAAATAGCTCAACTATCGTCACCCACTCCCTTAATCATTGAAAATTATCTCTTGACATATATTTCAAAAATATTTCTACGATGAGTATTATTGGAGTAAATCCTGAAGAATACAAAGTATAATTTTTGTTTCATTATTTTTGGTTTTTTTTCTGGGTTTTTTGTTGTCAAATTCAGTAGTCACTCTGTTATAGTTACCCCTAAACAATTGAAAAAAGGTAACTATATTTTTTTAACCCACGAATTCGATGTAGAATTTAACCGCTTAATATTTTTCTATGAGATTCACTATGATCATACAAAATTGTCTGCAATTTTCAAATATCGACTTTAAAACTAAATTGCATCGCTCTTTTTTGACTGAGAGCGGATGAAAGACAAAACAAAATATAATTTTTGAGCTCTCCTCTTAAAGTTGAGCTTCGCTTCAAACAAATAGCTGTAGAAGTCTAGTATGAAAATATTTTCGATCGAAAACATCAAAGACGATATAAANAAATTGTACGAGGATTAAGATTATGTTAATGAAAATGTCATGACATAATCTTCTGTCAAATGAGAGCGTTCGAAAAAATGAAGACAGTTTTTTTCTGAACACCTTTTTCTCACAAAACTGACGATTGACATAAAACGAATTAATACAATGTTTTTAAACTCCACTCACTTATGCAGAATTTTTCAAGAAACAAAACTGTTCTTTTCAAAGTTAAATCAGACTCATACTTTGTCAACACATGAGATGTTAAGTTGTAGATGCCGGAATTAAAAAAATCACAAAGAAACAACTTGAAATACAAACAAAAATAAATTAAGAATGATACTGTATAATTGGTTAAACTCGGATAAAACAATAAATTAACCTCACTTACCGATAAATACTTCTCGATTATAAATTTATCTCTCTCGAAGTTAATAAATCGCAGCTTTACCTTTAATTTAGTATTTTTTTGATATTTTTTTATTTCGATCTGTTTTTGAATGAACACACACATCGACTCGGTCCTGATATTCGGTTTCTGCGTGATACATACGCTTTACCGAGATTCACCAAGCTGACAAATCGTCCATTCCGATTGCTCTCTATCATCTGTCAAATCATCCCTATATAATCTTATTTTTTGATAATTATGATATTAAAAATCATCAGCGCCTCATATACAGTTGTAGTTTAAAAGTATACATAATCAAAAATGTCATTTCATAAATTGAATCTAAAACAATTATTTTAATCTATTTGAGCGAAACAAAACTTAGAGAAAAAATGAGAAATTTTTTAAAAAATAAGAGTTTACAAAAATCTTTGTCACTCTCATAATACTTAACAGAAAATAATTTTGAAAAATGCTTTAGTTAGGTAATTATTTAATGTTTCATATGTAAATTAAAATATCATAATTTGAAAATGTCTGAGTTTTGATATAGACAGAAATATCGAAAATGTGACTTTCATCGCTCTGAAGGAGTGTCGCTTTTGAGCCCTTTGAAATTGTAAATACTTTTTAAAAAAACAAGTTTGAAGATTTGTGTTCTGAACTTTTTCATAAGTCGTTACTTTGAGATCGGATGTGTGATAGTGATTTTATGATTTTTGAAAGGGCTTGTACAATTTAGTACAATAAGTGTTAATGGGATAGAAAATTATTGGTGTGTACTGGTTAAGGGAGTACTGGTCTCATTTAGAGACTCGGACATGAAATTTTCTAGATTATCTTGAAAATGTTTATTTCTAAAAATATGGACAAAATAAGTTGATAAGAAGTCTTTTTATTTTCATTTGTCATATAAAACATATTTTTATTGCGATTTGAACATATTTTTTTATAATATATTCAATTTTTTTCAAAATTTCAGATTTCTGAGAATTTGAATCGCTGTTGCCGAAAAACGAGACCCAAAAATGAAAATTGTGGAACTCGGAGCTCTGTTCATGCTCTTCAGTGTGTTATTTGTTTGACTTTCAAGTTTCTGTCAAAAAAATTAAGAGAGTTGATGGCTTTTTTGTGAGACCCTTAAAATAACGGCAAAAAACGGTTTTTCGCTGATTTAAGCGCTGGATGATTTTTTGTAGATAAACCGGACCTCGGGGCTCTGCGCATTTTCTTTGTGGTTAACATCAACTATACATTTGTAATCTTTCTTTAAAACTAAGGAAGTTGATGAATTTTAAAGAAAAAATCTCATCACTTTTAAAAGTACTGATTGGTCGGCCAATCAGAACTCGACAATACAGTATGTGTTTTTTAGAGGAACAGAATCTCAAGTGTCGGGAGAATCGTCTATAATTTGGGGAGAATTCTCCCGAATTGTTTACTTTTTGTTTACCACAAAAAAAACATATACTGTATGTTTTTCGGAGCAAGATTTTTGCTTGATATTTGAAACTGAAACCCGTACGGTCGTGTTATTTCTAGTTCGGCATCAAATCGACTTGAAACTCCAGTACTCGAGTTGATATACTTTTCTTAAATTTTCAGACAGGCGATGTTATGATTTTGTCAGATGACTTGTCTATCGGTCACAGACTATCGAAAAGTCTAGGAGTCTCAGACTTATGCGCAATAATGAAACAATGTTTTTCTTGAAGATTCTGATCTTTTTCTTCTGCGATACGTCATAATTGAAAAAAATCTAAATGTTATTTGAAAGTCTAGAGTTTTTGAAATTTTTTATAAGGGGTGACTGTAACACATAAACAACATGCACTTCTCTGAAAAGGGTAACTATAACAGATAAAAGGTAAGTATAATAGAGGTAACTATAACAGAGTAACTACTGTAGTTAATAATCAAAAAAATTTATAATTCGAGATTAATAGGGGTTAATTCAGAAGATATGATCGGTGAGCTGTGTTTGACCATATGATGGGTACCCCGTCACTGACGGGCCGTCAGGCTAGAGGCCAAAAATTAGGGGCCGAGCAGATGTGTTCATTCTAAACTAGAGAAAAATCAATGAATATAAAAATATACTAAATTAGAGGTAAAGCTATGATTGATTGAATTCAAGAGAAATTCATGTATACTAAAAAAATATTTATCGGTGAGTGAGGTTTATTCATTGTCATATCTGAGTTTAAAAAATCGAACTTCTTTTTTTAAGTTTTAAGTCAATTTTTTGAAAGTGGGCATGCCCACCTTGAAAGCACACGCGTTTACAAAGTATAACTCCGATTTAATTTTTGAAAGTTAAATTTTGATCCCTGAAAAATTCTGCATCATTGACTGGATTTTTAAAACATAATAATCAGTCGATAATTGTCAATCGTTAGTTTTGTGAGTCAAGGGTGTTCTGAAAAAAAACAATTTCGGCACACTCACCTTAAAAGCCCATGCATTGACAAAGTATT
>SCLH01063047.1:10135-27168 GCA_004367855.1 Oikopleura vanhoeffeni
AATCAGTGACTGGATTTTTGAAACAAAATAATAAGTTGATAAATGTCAATCGTTAGTTTTGTGAGAAAAAGTTGTTCTGATGAAATAATTTCCAGTTTTTCGGACGCTCTAATTTCACAGAAAAATACGTCATGACATTTTAATTGACATGTCATTTATCCCTGTACAATTTTATATCTACCCTGATGGTTTTGGTACAAAATGTTATCATACTAGACTGTCACAGCCGTTAGTGGGAAGCGGCGCCCAACTTTCACAGGAGAGCACAAAATTGAATTTTATTTCGGCTGTCGACAACTCTCAGTCAAAGGAGATTGATCTATTTTAGTGTTAAATAACATATTTGAAAATTTCAGACAATTTATATAATCAAAGTGAATCTCAAAAAAAGCGGTGACAATTTAGCAGTTAAAATTCTACACCGAATTCGGGGGTCGACAAACGACAGATCTATACAATATTTTACGATTTGAGTGTAATGGTTAATTAAATTAACTGCGAAGAAAAAAAAATTTATAGTGATATTTTATGTCATCTTATTTCGAAAGAGTCAGATTTTTTTGAATAATGAATTTTCAAAAAACGAAAGAACTGATATTTGTTTTATTCGATTTTTAACCTGAAAATACTTTAAAAATAACAAAAATGCTCATACAAATCTGATTTTCTATTTAAGTACTTTTTCTTTTCAAATTTAAAAGTATGTATAAATCTTACCGTCATCATTTTCGAAGATTTCTCCATTTCTTGGGTTGGTTGTTCCAGGGATAGCACCTATGTGGCAATATCTGATATAGTTAAAAACAATTGGAGTTTTTCAGTCAAAAAATTTAGTTAAAAATTTCGACATCTTTCATTTTTCACGTAACACGACGTGTAGACCTAATTATTAAGAAAAAGAGTTATGATTCATATAACTTCATAATAACTTATGAATCATAACTAGGGTCATACTTGGGAGGATTATCTAAGAAACTAACAATGCTAGAAATAATTATTTAGGCTTATAGGGTGAGAATGTCAAGAAAAAAAGGATTCTAATGATAAAAAAAAATTTGAGTAACCTGGTCGTTGCAATTTGAGTTTCAAATAACATCCGTAGTTTGAGTCGAAAGAATAATACCGAAATGAAAACAACGAGACTTAAAACTACGAAGATAGAATATGAATATTTTTTGCGACAACGATTCTTGTTCTGATACAGTCGTTGACCCCTAAAGCCCCCCTATGGTTTTTGCAAAAAATGTCGCTTATTGCCCACACTACACTGTATATAAAATTAATCTTAGATTTTTTTTGCTGATACCAATTCGAAACACCAAAATAAAAATTTAAGTTCGACCTATCAGCGAAAACTAAAGTTTCAAAAATTGTATTGAACTTATAATAAGTAATTTGCATTTCCCCCTCCAGCTTAGTTAATATCTTGATAATTTCAGCTAAATCGAAACAAATTTGAGTGGGGTTTTAAGTGGTCACATGTCACCAGAAAATCAGATATGCCCAAAAAGGGGGGGTTTTAAGTGGTCTGGCGGGCTTTAACTGGGGGGTGGCTTTTAAGTGGTCAACTACTGTATACCAAAAAATGAAGTTTTATATATGCTAAAATTGAAGTAAATACTGAGAATGGGGTTTAAAAAAATCTTTTTTTTTGACCACGTAATCGCAGAAAAAATTTCCTTTCAGGAATCGTTTTTTCCGGCTCAATATTTCCCGTAAGGTAATCGAACTTTAGTTAACTGTGTTTTTTTTATTGTTCTACCATGCGCACCGGCTACATAATGGATACTTATGTAATAATACATAATGAATTTTATAACTTTTTCAATATAATGAGATTTATTCCCCCCTATATATTAACAGCTTTCCCGTGTTCACAATATCATACAAACTTACTTTTTAAAATCGAATGAGCCTACCATTAACCTAAAGTTTGATTTTTCACATTCTTCGACGAAGCCATCATACATTTCCAGTACATTTCCAACTTTGCGATAAAGGTTTGGAACGAGAGACTATGCCCGTGGAACTTTGTGGCGCTATGGTTAGTGCTCCGCACTCTGGCCTAGGATATCCGGGTTCGATACTCATCAATGGCAAAAATTTTCTAATGACAATAGCATAGAAATCTTGTTGTACTGTATTTCAGGAGTAATTTTATTAATTATTATTAGATTACCAATAAGTTAGTACTTTTTGAGGAAGAATTAATTATTTTTTTTATTGACTTTCCGTCTAGGTAACTATTTTTTTAGGTGCCTTCCCCCTCTGGAGCAAAAACCGTAGCAGGTATCAAGAAACGGTTTTTTGCATNACCTACCCCAAAGCCGAAAATCGACCGGATTCACAACAACCACAAATAAAATAAACACCCGAACACCAAAGTAAGCTCACCCTTATCATATGCGACCCGCGCAAAACAGAGCCCCCCCCATCCGGAAAATCAACTTGGACGCAAGAATTTCAAATCGTACACACGTGCCACTCTGACCCCGCAAAAACCGGATACGTATCGGCACTTCCCCTAAACAACACCCCCACCCCTCAATAACCTACATCTCATAACCCCAACCCGCGACGCAATAGTCACAAGTCATCCTTTACATGCGACTGCAGAAAAAACGGCCCCGATATCCCATATTCCAGCTTACCACTTAACATGCGCCAGAAGACACGCAAATAATACAAAAAACAATGCTCTAGCCGTCTACCCATTACACAAAAGACCACAATCAATGAAAAAAACAAGGTTGAACATTAAACAGATATGATAACCCCCAATCTCGGGGAAAAAACAAAAGGCGAAAAACATTTAGCCCTAACCAACTACAAAACACCAAACACAGACTCATATTTCGACAACATGAACCAGCATCAGAGGCAACCCACGATGAAACAGAACAAGGACTCTAGAAAACTCATACCAGAAGATGAAATTTAGAAAAAGAGATCAAAGTTCCCAACAATGTCATCCACTCGTAACGAATTGACACATCTCGGAAAATTAGAGAAACACATCGGCCGGACAAAATGGAATCCGGTCTCCTGGCTTCAATCTACGAAACTACTAATACCAAACCAGAAAACATAATCGTTAGAATTTTAAAACAAAAATTTTGGACGGGACACAATTTGAACATTTAAACAAAATACCTCCAGTTTACTCACGTGAAAACACAAGTTCCCTAAGGAAGGCCCATCGCGTGACTGCACAGACAGACTGCACTTTTCAATCTCAAACTTCGCTCGACCGGAACAACTTTGCCACTAGTCAACCGCATTCGCAAATAAATTTTAATTGAGAATACAAGATGCCAATTGTCACAATACTACTTGTACAGAATGCTGTCAAGATGCGGCTATACAATCATTACTAAACCGTCTTTTGAAAAACACCAAACACACCCGCGCCGCTACAATCGAAAAGTAGCCGCTTCTAACACGGATCGGCATACACGAAAATTCGAATAAGGTCGGACCACCACGGCCGATCTAGGACAGAATGACCTAGATCGGACCCGGCGGAATCGCACGCCACGATCTCACAAAAATTCAAAACCTGGTCAAAAATTACATTAAGTATCACAAAACTAATTCTTAAAACCAATAAACTCACAGAAAAAAGAATATGCGCGAAATCAAAACTGCGTAGGTAAAAACAACTCTGCAAACTAGACGAATATACCATACTACACCATCGTACTGATGCTAACCCGAGGTAGTCACAAGATAAGCGAATGGTCAGCAGCCAAGCAGCAACGTTAAGACAAACGCGAATAAGTGGACATTTGAATTTACGACTTCGACAACATACCACCCCTTTTCCGGTTCCACCAGCAAACAACCCCCTCAAAGTGCTTTCCAGAACTGCTTTAAATTCCCATTCAAACTTTTTTAATCTTCACCGAACAACTTTCACTCCAGAGCCCCGCAACGAGTTGAATCTCTCACACAGAACAAGACCGTAACCAATCATAAAAAATCCCATATCCCTAGAGCAAAATGACATACCACAACGTATAAAAGTACATCACGAGAGACCAAGGAGATCATAAGTATCGACCATTGCCAATTCTACCCTTAAAGGGAAAAAAATTTCCGAACTTCTACAAACAAAAACCAAGAACTCCGCGACCACATCGCATCAATGTTCATCCCGTAGAGTCCATTCCACCACAAAGCAACCACCCCCATCATGAAGTCCATAATAATATAATAACGAAAACAGCGGAATCCAAGTAAAGAGAAATATAAACGATCTCGTCAAGGAACCATAACCCGCTTACCACCACGACCCCCGCCCGTACCAAACTCCGGACACCAAGTACGGGTAAACAACATGCCGTGTAGGAGATCCTTTACACCCAAAGGGTAAGGTACGCTTTTCAATCGACCACACACCAGACCCAGAACTACCTTACGTCAGCATAATCTAACTCCGAGAACGGCATAAATGAACTCAGACAAGAAACTAATTCCTATACACAACCCAGTTAACAGTGATATGACGAAATATAGTGTTGGTCACTCAAGGTCACAACCAACCGGCCAATCGGTAAACACCTTTGAGACAATTAACCAGTTCCGGAGACAAGAACATAGAACTTCGCGACATACCCTCCATTATTACGGAAAACACTCTGGAAATTCGTACGACAAAATTTGGTATTTGCACCTTCGTAATCCGTGCCACACATACGAAGGCCGAGTATTTACCAATTAACAAATACTTCCGACATCAAAAAGAAGAGCCAAAAAAATGTCCTCAGTGAACTCCGAACAGCACACCAGAACTTGAGCAGTTTAAAACACACAACGAATAACCACACCCGGTGACTGGAAAAAAAAAAATAAAGTTTACATTGATCACACACAAAATAATCCACAATCAGCTCGTGTACATGACACCACAAAATACCATTTCGATATCATTATGGTCTCAGACGAACTCATAGCGAAAAAACCGTCAGGTGCATAAAACACAAGCTACTAACGGGTATAAACCGGACAGCCCCACCATCCCTGTATGCACAATCTCTTGATGATTTTGATGCATTAGATATACTCAAACCACAAGAAACTTGAGGCTTAATTACATCCGGATTCACGACGGAAAAACAGACTCAGAGACAAAACTGATAACTATTGAAATGAAATCCGACGAACATAAACAGCAGAGATTCAAGCCACCACAATCAAAAACGAATATACAAAATGAGAAATAAACAGCAATTCAAAACAATACCATTTTGCCTATACCACACAACGCACCTAAGAACGGCCTTCGTATCAACAGTGATCGTGATTACACCTCAACCCGCCGCATCCCAGTTCACCCCACCACCCAACCAAACACTGACCGAGTACATCTCTAATTAGCACTAAGCACCCAATCAAACTCATAAGTACTCGCAACTACAACTCAAACAAAGCACTAAAACCAAACCCACACCTCCCAGCATTACACACTAAGACCAGCATAGGACAACAAAAGGCAGAAAACACAGACACAGCACTACAAGAGAAATCAATTTTCTCAAACATCAACCTACGAGCTGGAAACAGGATCATAACAGACGAGGAAAAGCCGTATTATGCTAGAAATCATAAATGAGATAACATGCTGAACACAATTAAGAAACAATATCCAACAGTGCTACGTCATGCGCAGAAACTCGTCGGAAATCGTTTGGTCTGAATCGATGTCATCGGCGCATTCAGACAAACTCCCAAATCCCGATAAACGCAAATGCCCAACCACCCACATCTGAATTCTATCTTCTCTAATCTCTGGAATCCGCTCATTTACAGTCATCAAAATATGATATATAAATTTTTCGACATCAGGCTCACACTATAAACCGTTTTTCAGAGACACCATCTTTAATATATTACTTATAACGCCGAAAAAATGATTTACGCCTTTATATATACAATGTGATTGAAGCCCACGAACCGTGAATCTGCCAATGCAACAAACAGCAACTTATACGTTCACGGATCAGACCCAACGAATTGAACTCAAACATGCCAATGAGACACTCCGCCAAAAATAAGATTATCCAAACAACAAACGACCAGTTAGAAAAAACGTCTAGTTCGACATAAAATCAACATATACAAACGCGAAACTAGAAATCGAGGCCAAAACAATTCAAAAATAAAGATCCCAGCAGAGAATAATAAAAATAAGTCAAAAAACTACATAATTAAGCAAAACATCGAAAACAAAACTAAACAAAAAAGTTGTTAAGTATGACTTTCGATAACCGACGACAAAATTGAATGCTTCAAAAAATTAACGTCTTCTCCATTACTGGATCAGAGATACAGCCTCCGTACGAATCCTCTTAAAATAATTAATAATCTTTTCAAACCCGAAATCCATCACTGTAAAATGTTATATCCTATACAACGCGCGTATATCCGAACTCAACCAATGCATGTAGCCCTAGCTGATCGCCCTCGAGAGAAGACCACAGGAGAAAAAACAGCATACCTGTGACAAATGCATGAGCCAAACAGAGAACCTAAAATCTTCAACAATGGTTACTTTCTGCTATGAAATCTCGAATAAATCTAATCCGCTTATCAGAATGTAAACTGGGCTATACTACACGATACAGGTCTAGGCTAGTAAATCCATCTTCCGCGTTTTCCTTTAACTCGAAAAATTTCGACATAAATAATAGTAAATAAATAAAATAACAATAGATTACAAAACCACACGATAAACGCTGAATCGAGTCAATTTAAACCCAATCACAACAGTAGAATCGGGGCTGCTCATAATCGTGACACAGTTACTAAAACAATCAGAAAGTGAAAATCACAGAACACAACTATATATCCGCTACTATAAAACAAGGAGATACATTCCGGGATACCGAGAAGGAATAGAGGACTAAACCACACGACCTACCGAGGACCGAGTGGGGAACGGAGTCGCAAAAAAGAGTATAAAAACCGGCAAAAAACGGAGGGCAATCGGATAGAAAACCAACAGCAGTCGGACCCCAAACAACCACCCCGCGCGGCCAGGGACATGACAACAAACACCGCTCCAGAACCGAAAAGTGTCTAATTAAAGAGGCTTAATAAACCCACAAAAAAACAACGAAACCCACAAATACGGTCCTGTCCGACTATAGAAATCTTTCTTATATTAAATAAACACGATTATCTTAGTCAAAATCGAAAAATTTAAATTTTGAGAAAAGAAGCACGAAAAAAACAAATGAAATTTATAGCACATCGAAAGAAAACTACGTTTTTTGGTGAGTAAATCGAAAATAAATATTGAAATGGCGAAAAGTACTGGCTACCACAATTAAGCAAGCTCGCGGAAATAATTTTTTTTTAATCTTGATTAAAGAGGGCTAACTGAATCGCGCAAACCTGATAGTTTGCAATAAAAGTATGATCAAAGTAAACAAGAAGGAGAAACAAAACGGCTAATATGACGAACATAATCCTATTAAATATCAGGAATGTACGAGCTACCGAAATAGATATGAAAATCTTCATTGAGCAAGCCAGAAAAAATAGTTGAAAAATTCTGAACTAAAATGAGAAAAATTCGAAACAATTCAAAAAGGTTTCGAACTAAAAATATTAAAAAAGTGCAAGATTTAACAAAAAATATATGTTACGACTACGCGAAAAGTCTAAGTCAGGCCATTCTGAAGAGATTTTGTGCGTATATTGAAACCCAATAGCAGAAACAAACTATGAAACAACAATAAAGGACATAATTTGATTAATTGATTCGAAGCACTCTTTTTTCAAAAATATTCATCAATGATCAATTCGGTCAAGAATTCAATCAAGTTTAGAAATTCATCGAAATCTTAAGAAAATAATCGAAAAATCTGAGTTACTAAAAACCTTCGCTGAATATGAAACCATACTTTTGATCGTTTATTGAAGAAAGAATACATGTAAATAAACCCCGCAGTTAAAGTTTTTCATCAAGACCTAAATCCGCTGATATCCCTTATGCTTGTCAAAAAATGCCACCGAGGCCCTTAAAGCCTTAAGTAAAGCATGAAATGAAACTGTCTAATTACTACTAGACCACTGTAGATGAAAATATCGAGTCAAACTTAATGTTGTGAGCAAATTCGTCACCCTAACATAACCCTTTAAATTAGCCTGGCTGAAATGCGATCCGGATAACGCAGGCAATAATAATGAATACAGAAGCCTAAAGACTTAGAGTGACCAAAATTTTTGTCGACAAGGGTTTTATGAGCTATCCTCTTGGCAGGCTTCAAAGAAGCAATCCTTGGCACATTTTCACATCCTAACGTAATTTCCCAGCTTTGCTATGAAAAGGGATAGAAAAGAGCAAAAAGCAATCCTTAGGAAGCACTGCCTTGCTTGGAAAATGCGTCCGCGCACAAAAATCTTTCACAAACGACAATAACTATGTCTCAACCAACAAGTGCTTATTATCAGTAAATAAGCTTTGGAAACATTAGTATGTTGAAACATTTACACACGTGATACCTACTTTGCAAAGACGTATAGAATACACGTAAAGTCATGCGAGAAATCTGATCCTCGACTTGATTTTAATAAAGACTCCAATGCGAAAAAATCTCTCATACTAAAGTTCCAGCCTCGACTAAGTGAATTCAAAGTCCAAATGAAGACTTAATTTTTCGCTAATAACTAGACATCCTATGACTTCAAATATATATTGCTAAATATAGAGCTCGTACAGAGTAAGCTGGCGAGCCATAATATTTCTGAGTTGTTATGTCGCAGAAAATTAAAAAAAACAGATCGGCTCGGAGCAACATGGTCGCACCAGATGTTAAGCTATTAGCGCGCTTGACTTAACAAACATAATTTCAGTGATGGAGTGTGATTATGGAGAAAAATATTTTTTTTGGTCTTTGAGGTCTCCCGGTGCGGAACGGAGGTTGAGAAATGCGAGACTACCTCAAATGTTTGTGGCCGAGATTAAATTGGCGAATAAAGCGACAAAAAAAGTTAACACTTCGCAAAGAGTTCGATTTGCAGAGTCGGCAGGTGGATATTGGAGGGCAGAAGAACAGGGCAAGTCATGTTGGCACACACATGCCGCACTGAAATCACTCACCGCGGATATCCGAATGGAAGGGCGCGAAAATGCCGAAACAACCGCGAACAAACTTTCGTTAGGTTCCAATAAGATATTGATCACGTACTATATAATACACTAGTAAAAAAGAGAAATAAATTAGCAATGGCCGTGAATTTTCTTAATGGGAACTTGCTGGTCAAAAAAATCCTGGACATAAGCAAACGCAAGAAATTTGAAATAGCTTATTTTAATATGCATGGTAACATAGTATTGAAATATTGAACATGTAATGCTCTAATATGGAAAATACACCCTCAGACGGATATATTCGGAAATTGAATGATACACAACAACGCGGAAGATACTAGCATCCAAATCAAACCCCCAAGGACCTCCCCATGGCAGATAGGAAGACGGCGAAACATTCATGAGTCAACATTGCGACAGATCCAAACGCGATCAACTCAGTTCCCAATAAAGCATTCGGTCTGCGTCTGAGAAACCGCATACACGCACACATATATTTAAACTCATGAGGTAAAGCTGCCAAGCAAATTTTATCTTGTAATCGTTATTAAATACCATAAGAATTTTTGCAAATATGCTTAAACGTTCAAGTTTGTTGAGGCTCCTGCAAAACTTCGTAAATCAATATTTTACAAAGATACACGTCAAAAAAAGTGAACTCATTTGAATGATTTTAATATTTGTTTTTTTATTTAATCGCCTAAAAACAAGGAAATCTTATTCTAACGAAAAACAATGAAGAATTTCTGTTTTACCATTCTCGAACCAGTTGACCAAATAATAAATAAAAAACTCGAATCTTGCGAGGAGAACGGGAAAATAGGGCAGGAAAATTAATCAGGAAGTAATTGTTTATAATAAGGTTAGAAATTAAAACGATCTTTGTTCGACAGAGCCCCCGAACAAAAATTCCGATACCCGATAACAAGGTCGTAAACCAATAAAAGTGCTATAAATCTGAAGAATACAATACATGAACCTCTGCAAAGCCGATAATGGACATAATCCGCGCGAACCAGACAAGCATCTCCCGGAAAACATTGGAGAGTCCCGCGGTCGATTGCCGTAGCGGTCTTCAAACCGATAACGCGTCAACGAGAATGGAGCCCAATACGGTGGAGAATGATGTTCCAAATTATAATTTGCGGTGGAGATTTTAAGAGCCGAGCAAAGTTAGGAATTTTGCTCGACATACGTAGGCAGAGACTTGCAACAAATCTCCTTCGACATGGGCGCAGATAACACTTTAAATTATAAAATTTGTAACCATTATCTTTGAACGCGACATAACTTAAGTGAGTAAAAAAGTGAAACTCACTGCGGGCTCATACTCACATCAACTCAAAACAACGTTTAACTAATAGTCAAATTACAAGACCGGAAATTTTACCCGTCTGAGTACTCGAATACGGAGACGAATCACATTTGAACGCGCATGGAGACTCCTGACTGTGACCGTATACGTTTGTCTCTCGTCGAGGCTGCCGATTTTTTGACAAAAACATCGCTTCCGTACCAAAACCGACAAAAACTTATCTTTTTTGGATGGCCCAGAGACTCTAGCAGAAAACCCAGAATCTTGAAAAATATGGATGATTGGATATGCTCGCATATAGGATGATCAATTTATAAACAAATAAAATTTGTGCAATTTGGTCTATTCTATTTTCGCTTGACGAAATGGCAAGGTTGTCAGCGGGTCGCCGAAACCAACTCGCAACTTGAATGCTTATTTGAGGGGATTCCGATTGCGAACTTACAGACCAAACGAAGACAGAACCTTTAGGTCGCATTCCCTCAGATTAACACGCACAACAAACAAAGACAGATGGTTGCGCAGCTCCTTAACAAAACACTGGCAGATCTTCCCCTTTCACATTCTCGTTCCCGTCTTCGTTAAAATCTGACAGTTTCCCCCTAAGGGAGGACAGCCGCTACGCCCCTCTTGAATTTTTTGTTGAGGTTTTTTTTAGGTTTCATGGTAGCTGGCACTCAGTTCGATTTGAGTCTGTTTACTTATTATAATGTAAGAACTATAAAAAACTTGTTCAACTTACTCGAAATAATTGTACAATAAATAATGACACCACACTTTGGTGTAATAAATGTATGCACGTAGAATTACAGTTGAATAAACAATTGTTCTATTATAACTCCTTTAGCTATCAAAATCGAGCTTCCAATGCTGCAAGATCGCGTATTCCGCGAATGGTTTACTAATAAACATTTGGGAAAGACGTCAAATAAATTTCCGCATTATTCCAATACCTAATTAAATTATAAAACTGTCTGCGCTAGCATTATTACCACACTCGTTGGATAAAGTGACTTGATTTTTTAATAGTAGACTAGAAACTTAAAATACCACGCGGGCTACGGTAAAAATATTAAATCTCACTTTCGTCAAACATACTGTCACGGATTGGAAAGACAACCATTTAACACCGATTTTTCCAAAAAACAAAATATGATATTAGCCTCATTCTTTTAAATTGGGAAAGACGCTGACTCTGAGACGTCACAGCAAACGCAATGATCTATTTTATTAACAAGAGAAGTTACAACTGTGTTTTCACCAAGCTCCTCATCACTTCAAGACTCATAAGAACTAATATAAAATTACTAACGCGCTGAAGGCGTAATACAAGAAAGACGGAACCACTGATTCAACTCCAACCAAAACCCTTAATTGAAAAAATGTGTTAGTACATAACACATATAATGATAATACATTTTGTATATAAAACAAACACATCGGTCAGTTGTCATTCTTTCCTATTAATTAAGCTATATCCATATTCCTACATAAACTTCTTTCCGAGTAAAACGTCACGTAACTCGGACTTGTCGCAGTTTCAACTCTCTTGCGAAGGCTATACTCAGCAGCCCGCAATAGTTATTGCTGAGTCAATGATTATAGGCCGCGTCATCCCCAGCCAATATAACGAACATCAATAATAATCATGCAGCAGCTAGCCTCACACTGCGCGCCTGGCTAGTGATGTACATCAAGGCCAAGATACGACGGCACAGTCCAGGATCCTACTTAAAAACAACAAAAATTACCCTTTAGTTGCATTTGGCTTCGAGCATATAGCATATATAACAGGAGAGGCCCTGAGAGGTTCTGAAACGGGTCGCGAGTACCCGGCCAGTGTGGTTAAAAAAGAGCACGTTCGAATCAGGAGATTAAAAAAAATATCGGTATGTAGCGGACATCGGAGACCCCAAACTGGATCACGACTATAAATCAGCGCGATCAAATTTATTAATGTTTCGCAAATCTTCTTTTCAAAGTTTGTTGGTGCGTTTGGCGAGTCTTAATTCAAACGATTTTGGTGATATTTTGTATTGAACATTGCAAACCCCGAATAAAATGCACAATCCTTTCTAAATATGACGTCAGTTCAGACGCCTACGCGATGTCACCCCAGCGCCTTTGCATTGTTATGGAAACTAAAGTTAAAAGATTTTTTAAATATTGTTCAAATATTTTATTATTGTTATGAACCTATAATCCATTCAACTCGAGCTGCCCCACACTTATAACCAAGATACATGTCGGAGCCGGGTCAAGAAAATCCGACCACCAAGTGGCAAGAAAAAAATCTGACCAATTGGAATTCAGGGCCAGTAAATTTAAGGACGAAATAGATAATCATTTAAAATGTTATTTTATATTCGTTTCATAGTGTACGGGCGGAAAATTGAACCTTAAGGGAGGTGTTCCTACGTTTATGCAGTATAATTGTCATAATAATAATAAAAATCACCAAATCAATCGTATCGTTTAATAAAAGCAGCAAAACAACCTAAATAAAAACGAAAAAAAAATTCGAAATTTTGAGTTTGTTTCAATTTTTCTAAAGTATGTTTTCAAATTACTACAAAAACACGATTTATCAGTTAATTTGACCACTAAAACTTCCAATTCGCTCGACGTAAGCAAACTTTCCTCTCAGCGTTTCCTCAGCTTTCTTTGAGCCTAACTTTCGAAGAAAAATGAAGCAATTCGGAATATTCTCGCAGTGACCTTGAAAAATCATATTTTTTTGGGGGCCGAAATTTGAACAAAAACCCCTACCAAAATTTGTTTGTTAAGTGGCTAGCTTTGAAAAAAATTAGTAAATTGAAATTTAACCTAGCGAGAGTAGGAATTCCGATTGAAAAAAGTCCAAAAACCGTATTTTGGACCGGTTTTTAACGTATTGCAGATAAAGTATAGCAGCTTAATCGACAAAAGCTCACCTACAAAAGTGTGTAATAGCATTACAGGTTATTTAAAATGTGTTTATCAAAATAAACCTCAAGGAGACGGAATTCGTTTTGGCTTAGTGGCTCTGTGCCGCTTAGTTGAAAGGAGTGGGCCATACAAAAAGTTTGCGGCATGTTTTAGCGCAAGTTGTAGGCTAGTTCTACAAACTGGCTAATCGAATTATATCCTCGCGGCTCTGTTCGGCTAATATTTAGGAAAAATGTCAAATTAGAACACCATACGCTAAAACGATGAATTAAATATAAAATAAATAAAAATTCCAAGTATTCGAACAACTAAAAAAAAATGTCCGATAAAAAAAAATTGTGCCACATGAGAATCTGTGGAATAACTATGTTAATGTAAATGCCGATTCATATTGCGAACCCGCGCATTTAATGATTATTTTTATCATAAAAAAGAGCTAATTCGAAGTAGCAAGACAAAAAAACACGTTGGGTCACATTGAGGGGGCGAAATTTTCAATCAGAAAACATTTTCCGCCCCATACGTGCATCTTCGCATTTACACAAAATTTTCCTAAACGACAAATTTTTTCAAATGTTTCGAAAAACTCATTCATCAACACCCAATTTGTTGCGGTCACGCTCTGCCGTTTTAAATTGAAAAAAAACAATATTATGCCGTTATTCGATTAAGACAGAAACAGAGTTTCAAAGTAATTTTTCCGGAACCATAGGGCCAAATTTTTTTTATCAATGGCCTCTATTGTACGCGACTGTGTGAGGTTAAAGGAAACTCACGAAAACTTTAGTTGGCCCATGGTCTACCGGCCGACCCTAGTTAGCACCATTATCAAAAGTAAGAAATGTGTCTCAGAATAAAAGAAATTAGTCCCATTATATAACACTAATGGAGTGAAATACTAATTTGCTATTTTAAATACATAATGGGCAAATATCGAAATTCATTCCGCAACCTGATAAGTATCATAGAAAAATGGATCAATAAATTTCAGTATGGTTTTTCAAAAACACAATTCAGCTATTTCAGCTGATTGCATTTATCCGTACGGAAGAGAGTTAAATTTTGGAACAGTAAATTTGCTGGTGTAATAGTTTATTTGTGCTGTTCAAGTTTAGAGTGGCGAGTGAGGTGGCGCGAGAGAGGATAGTGGGAGCCACTGCTACACTGAAAGCACATAAACTATACACACCCAAGAAAGATTTCTGTCCCGAATTAACAAACTATGTCCCATAAGATATATTAACAGTCTCCCCGTGTACACAAGACTTACAAACTACTGATAAAATGAATGCGCCCCATCAACAAAGTTTATTTTTCAACATTCTTCGACGAAGCCACATACATTTTCCAGTACATTCCGACTTGGCTATAAAGTTTGGAAGGAAGAAAATGCCCTGTGATACTTGTTGTGGCGCAATGGTTAGCGCTCCGCACTGGCGTAGGATTCCGGGTCCATCCTCACAATGGCTATACGTTCAATTAGAATACACAGAAATCTTGTTGTACTATTCTGATTTATTTATAATATATGATTACAAAAAAAAATTTGGAGGAAGAATAGGTATTTTTTATGACTTCGTCATAAGTACATTATATTTGGATTCAGATATAAGTCACTCCCACATGCTGGCGTTTCTCTTCCTTTTTTTGGCATCGAACCATTTCACGGAAAACAACTCAATCAAGAATTTTTAAAGACGCACATTAAAAACGGACTTGTAGCAGGCAAACACCCACAATGTGAAGTTCTAATACGTGTTACTAAAATGTGAAAAATCATGCAAAAAAAAATTATAAAGAAAATAATGCTTCTCGTAAAATGTCACTAATAAGCACCTTTTTGAATAGCTTGGTTAGTCGTGGTATTACGCCGAGTATCTTTTCGACAAGTGCTCATTATTCATACAAAAAAATTACAAAAATTAATTCAACGTGTATCCCAATTTTAATAGCACGGGTTGCCAAGAGCGCAATATTGCGTCTCTGTCTGAAAGTTGCGCAAATTTTCGCATGTTTCTATTTTTAAGCTGATAACTAACTGGGTCTGACAGGAGACCGATACTCATATAAATTTCTTTCTTTCTCGATATTCCATTGAATAGAAAGTTTGAAATAGTCACTTTCTACACCACTATGGTTTATATATTTTGGGAAACCTGAAATTGAAAATAAGACGTTTTATCGAAATTTAATTAGCGTAGAAGATTAATAGGACAGGAGAGAGAAGAAGTTCATATTCGTTTAACGGTGCAAAAAAAAAGTTTAACCTCTTCGAAATAACCCAAGTAATAAATAATGACAGGTTTTGAAACAGTGTCCAGATTACAAAAATCTCTTACTGCCACTAGTGGTGTCCGGATTGAAAATAAAAACATGCCAAAAATTTTCCTCGTAAGATTTCCCATGAAGTATAAGTGCAGGTCTCGATAACACGTGCCGAGAATACAAAGTGCTCTTACCCACCAGGTGGTCGATGTCAAAAAAATATGTCCAAAAATTTCCGTTAAAATTTACCCATATAAGTAAATCAGGTCCCTAGAACAGTGCCGAGATCAAAAAGTGCTTTACCACCAGGGTGTCCGGATGTCAAAATAATAAGCAAAATTTGCTCGTGAAAATTACCCAATAAAGTAAAGTGCAGTCTTCTAGAAATCAGGCAGACACTCAAAATTCTCTTTACTCACCAGGTGGTTCGGATGTCAAAAAATAATGCCAAAAATTTCTTTCGTTAAAATTTACCGCCTACATATAATGTAGGTTTAGATAAGTGATTCCTCAAACCGAAAAACGGTGTTTTTGTGCTGATACGGTTAAATCGGTGGATCTGGAAAAGCGACAAAAAAAAATTTGAGTTTAAATTTTTTTGTCAACCAGCAAAAACGTTTCTTGATACCTGTAGGGTTAATTTTAACGAGAAAATTTTTGGCATTATTTTTTTTGACACCCGACACCACGAATAAGTGCATTTTTCTTCTCTTCCCTGTCCTATTAAAGTCATTCTACAGAAAAATTAAAATTTTTCGATAAAAAACGTCTTATTTTCAATTCAGGTTTCCCAAAATATAAAACCCTAAGTGGGTGTAGAAAGTTGCAAATATTTCAACTTTCTATTCAAAATGGAATAATCGAGAAAGAAAAAATTTATATGAGATATGGTTCCTGTACATGACCCATTAGTTAATCAGCTGTAAAACAAAGCGAAAAATTGCGCAAATTGCGCAACTTTCAGGACAGAACGCAATATTGCGCTCTTGGCAACCACGTGCATTAAAATTGGATACACGTTGAATTAATTTTTTTGTAATTTTTTTAGTATTTAATAATGAGCACTGGTCGAAAACGTAATAACCTCGGCGTAATAACCACGACAACAAAAGCATACAAAATAAAACAGATGCTTATAGTAAATTATTACTAGAAGCATTTATTTCATTTATTAATTTTTTTTCTGCATGATTTATTCACATTTATTAATAACACGATATTAATAAACTTCAGACATTGTCGGGTGTTATGCCTGCTAAAAAGTCCGTTTTTAATGTTGCGTATTAAAAAATTTCCTTGATATGAAAGTTTTTTTTCCGTGAAAAATGGTCAGAAATGCCAAAAAAAAGAAGAGAAAAACAGCAAAGCTGGTGGGAGTGACTTTATTATCTGAATCCAAAATAAATAATGTCTTAATAGACGGAA
>SCLH01063048.1:0-19287 GCA_004367855.1 Oikopleura vanhoeffeni
AATGTTAAGTGTTTTGCATGTACAAAACATTTTCCTGAAAACTGGCTAATCTCACATTTGTATTTGATGTCTAGTTTCGAATTAATTTTTCCGGAAGTAAAACTCCGGCGAAAAATCTCAAAAAATCAACTCCCCATAATATTCGAACCAAATATCCAAAAATACATTGAGTATTTCTTTCGGAATCACCGCAAAATTCTTTATAATTTACGCGAAAGAAACAATTCTGTGACTTTTATTTTGCCCATTTTAGAAGGTTTTAGGTAGGCTTGAGCCGATATATCGGCTCTGTGATTCCAAGGGTTAATCTTTTTTATCAAACAAAATTTATTTTGCCGTTGTTACCTTAATCTGATAGCATCCAGGGTAAAAGCGCTAGTTTAAGGATAACCTACGCAAGAACGGATTACAATATTAGGGCTGTACATCTCGTCGCCCATATGGCGTCAAATTAGGTTAACTGCTGAAAATATGCATTTTTGACAAAATTTTCATTTTGGGGAACATTCGTGATGTTTTATTAAAATGAATTTGATTAATTCGAATTTGGAAATTGAAAAAAATTGGTATTTGAGATTACACTATTCAAAAAACATTGCATAAGAGGGGCCCTTCAGATTACACTGAAAATTATTTTAAAACTCTCAGACTACCAGATTAACTTGTTGGAAAAAGTTTAAAGTGAAATGAATAATTCGCTGTATTTGACCAAGTTTTGAGGTTTTGTGACTCACAGTTAGGGTGGGCACGATCAGACTAAAACGACACTCACTAAAAAGCCTATGGACCGTTTGTTCATATTTTCAAATATTGCTCAACTATGTACCGAGAAAAAAAGTTTCTGATCGTGGCCACCCTACTCACAGTATCCCATCGAGCAAATACCATAATTCTAATTGTACATGACAACGATTACAAAATTAAGAAAATTGCAGGACAAGTTTTAAGCGCCTATGAGAATATTAACTCGTAGCTTCCAACCAAAGTTCTTTTTTCTTTATTATTTAACTTTAATTTTACAAAATATTATTTTAGAGCGACACTACGAGTTAAAGTGTGACGATTTTTTTCGAGATGACTATCCATCAGTTTTATATTTGTTTTTGAAAAAGTTTACTAAAAAACCCACATTTCCACCATCACTTTTATTATGACAGGTTTGGATATATATTTTTTAAAGCCATTCAGAATTGAAATTAATTGAATTTTTCCAATGCTAATAAGGGGTCCTGATTAAGCGGTCACTTTTTGTGTGGGCAGAGAGAGCATCTGATAGCATATGCGATAATAGCGCTATGTTAAGGATAACCTACGCAAAATGACATTGGCCTTATAAGGGTTGCAGACTTGCAGTTGATTTATAAAAGTATATTATCACAGCATGACCGTGCACAGCCTTTATCAACTGAAGATTTGAAATAAGGAATTTCAAAAGTCAAAAATGGGTATCGATGAATTGAAAATTCTCTACAAGATGAGCCAATAAAATCGATACGGTATCGAAGATACCCCTATTTGACTTTTGAAATTCCTTATTTCAAATCGTCACTTATTCTAACCAAACATACATTATCACATCTCACATGTGGGAGGTGCTATTTCTGATTGTTTTTTTGCGAGTAAAATACTGCATTTCAAGATTGAATTTTACGGTAACCGTTATATTTTGAAATGAGAGCAAAAATAAATTTTGGTTTTTTATATAGATTTATAAAACACAGTTCTATTTTGCAACTTATTTTCTTGAAAAATCACTACAACTAGACAAACAAGTCATTTCTTGAATCATTGGTACTCCAGAAGATTTCAGCAATCTTTCAATAAGGCTTTATGCTAAAAAAACACAAGCTGATTTTATAGAATATCCCTTAGGCGGAGGCGGATTACGTTAAATAATAGCATTGCGTAGGCCTAAATATTGGCTAGTTGAGCAAAAAAACTATAGGTAACTGTAGATGAATTGAGATTATTATCGAACATTATTAAATAATATAGCTATCATACGGCTTTTAACCCGAATAATTTTTGGTAGACTTAGAATGTTACTGGCACTTTCAACATGCAATTTTTGCGAAACAGGCGAAATTTAAAGTTCGAAATTAAAAAGTGAATAACAAAGGAAAAAACTGCAAAGTAAATAATAATCGTTTTGACCAGTAAAAAGGCCGGCTTTGAGGAGGTATGGGACTCTGATTTAATAAAGGCCTTAGAGACATCAGAAATGCTCCAAATTGATTTGAGGTGATAACAACGTGTACTACCAACCAAAGCATCCAAAATTTTTTTTCGAAATTTTCGGATTTTTTTGATTTTTTTCCAAGTATTTTCTTGAAAATGACGTTGAAAAATAACGTTTGCTTGAATTTGACCACTTAAACTACAAAATATCATCTTGACGTAAGCCTAGGCTGTTATCGGTTTTTCAAAGACCGATAACAGCCTACGTAAGCCAACTTTCTAATCAGTGTTTCCGTGGCTTTCATTTGAGCCTACTTTCGAAAAAATCGAAGCACATTTTTTTTCGGATTTTTTTTCACGTGACCTTGNTAGATAATAATTTATCATAAAAACCTTTCAATGCTGAAATTGCAGCTCCAGCAGCGACTCTTGCATTCTCGAGTTTTTCATTCAACATTTCAATCTCGCAGTAATCTTTGGCATCTTTATCGCCTAATCCTGCAACCATAACATTGATTGCACCTCCTTCTGCAACATTGTGCCAAAGCATCCGCGCCTGGCCACCTTCAGGCCATCCTGAGGCGTTCAACGATGAAGAAATCGAGGAGGATCTTTTATGGAGTTCACAGCGAGAATTTCGTTTAAGGGGGTACTGTGCACTTTTTTTTCAATTTTGGTCAGACTAATTCGGCCAAAAAATCACAATGGTGGTAGTCTCGCATTCCGCAGACGTCTAGTTCGGCGACCAGGAGACTTCAAAGACCGAAAATGAGCCATTTTGAGCGAAATTAGAGACTATTTTTCTCGGTAACCGCACATGCGACTTTTAATTTTAAAATGGCACTTTGAAGCCTAGAAACATTGCGACCGCTACCCTCTTAATTTACATTTGTATTGAAAACGGCTCGGCCAGATTAATGTCCCACATAAGGTCATCCTATTAATTGAATAAAATTAAAAGTCGGATGTGTTGTTACCGAGAAAAATGGTCTCTAATTTCGCTCAAAAATGGCTCATTTTAGGTCTTTAAAGTCTCTTGGTCGCCGAACTAGACGTCTGCGGAATGCGAGACTACCACCAATGTGATTTTTTAGCCGAATTAGTCTGATCAAAATTAAAAAAAAAAAGTGCACAGTTTAACTCCCTTAAGGGGGGGGGGGTCGTCGCAAAATGAGGCTCTATAAACAAATTTTCCCGATTTTATTTTTATGCCTTTTTTATGAAAATATGGAAAATTACAAGCATCTTGGTAGTCGTTTTATTTTGATACATGGCTAGGAAAGCACTTTTTGATGAGTTCAAAAATATTTCGTATGAAAAAAGTTGAAATTTCTTGATTTTCGGAAATTTAAAACACGATTTACAGAAAAACGAGTCATAAATTTAGAAAAAACTCAACTCGATAATATGCACGGACTCTTCAGCTACACATGTATGTAGGTTTCGAATGTGTAACTTTTAAATCCAGGGAGGAGATACATTTTGATTGAGACCCCTAAAAATGGGTCAAAATACTGTTTTTTGGTGATACTGAGACCAAATCCAACAATTTTAGAAAAAACTCAACTTGATTATCTGCCCACGTTCTGTCCGGTTAATTTAAGTCATAAATCTTTGTTGTATCTTAAAAACTCAGGGAGGAGATACATTTTGAAAAAATAATTCCGTCAGTTTTGTAAGCACGTTTCTGATTGGACGAGCCATCCGTCACTTTCGACTTTTTTATAGGATGCAAGATTTTTGCTCAAATACATTAGTTAGAGGTAATAATTTGTCCAACAGTTTGTACTTTTGCGATAATTGGCCATTGAAAACCCCGTTTTTCGCCTTAAAATGCGACGACCACCCCCTTAATCTTAGATGGTTTTTTAAACTAATATTGAGAACGATTTTATGCATTCGCGAAAAACTGGTAACTTGCCGCTTTGAAGGTAAAAAATGCTCTTTACTCCACCAGATGGTGATGTGTGTCAAAACAAATATTGCCAAAAGGTTTCTCTTGAGAAGTTACATCGATGCTTATTTGAAATTTCTCCTTTGGACCTAATACGGTTTGTGTTGGAGGATGGATGCATTAAAAAAAACTACCTCAATGAGGTAAAGTGATATGACTTTAAAAGTGCGGCCCGAGCCTCCAAGGCGAAAATTTCACACATTTTTTATCAAAGCTATGGGTACAAATTACAAATTTAGGCAAAATGTTCTTTTATGGAAATGAAAATTTTTCAACAAATCGTTTTGATGAGAGGACATTTTGACCAAATATTTAACACAATATGAAATTTTAACCTGAGATTCTCTGGTAAAATGACAAGTTGTAATCTGGCCATGAGATTACGAATTATATTTAAATTTTATAGGTATTCATAAAGCTTCAGGATGACGGGGAACAAAACAAATAAATTAATTTATAAGATGTCTTCAATTTTAGGTCAAGAGATTTAAGCTCGGCTTTCCTTGTGAATAATCTACATGTGATAACATTTGAAACTTTTATCGGATTTCAACAAAGTTTTAGGGATTGTGAAAAATACTACTTTTCTATAATTTTCAAAACTTTCGAGTCTGATTTTTTAGGGAAATTGCTCAAAAATGAAAAAAAATATTAACAACCAGAAAAAATTAATTTCTCTGGTAACTTTTTTGGGACACCAGAAATAATCAAAATTTTAAATTGCCTGCAATTTCCAACATTATATAAAAAGAAATGGGAATAAAAGTGATTTTTATATCAGTACTTATAATCTCGGTGTGCACCCTAATCTTGTCGAATCCACAGCTGCAAGCCCCTCAGTGGCTACACCACCATTGTAGGCAAAATATACGTGAACAGTACTTCCGACACTCATTCTGCAAAAGAAAAACGGTTTGGTTTTATACAAGTTTACTGAGACAGATAGGAAACACAGAATTGAGACAAGGTTCTGGTTGGGCGACCAGACATACCTCGTGATAAATACGATTGGTCTTCGCAACCTGGGCTATTGGTCATGACGGACGCGATATCTAAATGGGCGTATTCGGGACCGTCTAATGGCACGAAATGGCGGAGGAAAGCGGCGGCGTTACAGGCACCTCCATATCGTGGACCTAAAAAATAATTTCACTAAGTTTTTAAAGCGCTTAACCCCTGCGCTGCTGCGTTTTGAAACACAGAGACTGAAGACATATCCCCAAAAGTAGACCATTAGTATGTTTTTTATGGTACCCACCCTTCCAAACCATAAGAGATATATCTCTTGATATCGAGAGATGTTTTTTACATTCCCTAGACATGAAAACTTCAGCCGCAAATTTTTCCTTTCGACTTTCAACCCCTACCGGTTGACCGGTGATCGGCGAAAACACCGGTAAATTGCAATTTAAAAAAGGGCATTTTAACATATAACATATTGTAAAAATTTTCTTGAAAAATCACCCCATATGATAAAAGCCATATCATATGTTACATATGATATGTATATATTCAGGTCTCCATCGACAGACATAAGTTTGGTTTATAGGAGTGGGTGCAATTGAAAACTTTACCATATTTTGCATTTTGTGCACACCTGAAGGCATAGAAGCATTATTTTTTGTTTGCCCCTGAACCAAAATGTGCTGTTTTAACAGATAATCTGGTAGTGTTTGAGTATAAAACTCCGCTATTACCAAGAGGGCATTTTTTTTGAAATAAAATCTTTATAATAAAAAAAGCATTGTCAAAAATCGTTTTAAAACATCCAAATCTTTAGATAAAAAACTACCGGTTGATAAATTTTTGTATTTGAAATACTCTAGTATAGTACTATACTAGTAAGAAAAATTTCGAAGGAAATTAAATGTTAACTTTTGTAACGCATTGTCTAACCCCCAGATGGCACTGAATGTGCAGTTATCAACGTTATTTCTTGATCTTACCAGTATTATTAAAGTCTGCTAGTGGTGCTGGAGAAATTTTGTTTTTGTGCGATTTAAAGACTGGCATTCTCCAGATTCGATCTCCAGTGAGCTCTCCAGCTTTAATAAGTTTTTCTGATAATGTCTTGGAAAATGTAAAGACTCCAGCGCAAGCCCAGCCAGTTGCAACACACATGGCACCTAAAATAAAAAATTATATAACTTTCACAGTCTGTGATTTTGAAGACAATTTCTAAATAATATACATCTGCCTAACTGTTTATCCCGCAAAAGAGGTGTCATTACATTCGCTAAGGCGTCGGCGGATAAGGTTAAAATATAGCTTTGCGTTGGGTGGAAAAAGTACCCATCGAGTGTTTTCCATTTAGGGAACGTTATGTACAGTCTGTTACATTCAGTACGCCTCTTTTTACACTGAAATGAAAATCCGAAAAATTTATATTGGCCCATCATCAATTATATTTCAGGGAACAGTCATGGATTTTTATTCCACTGCAAAAATGGACATGCAGCTGTGACATGCTGCATGTCACATAATTCATGTGACATAAACTGTGAAAACATATTTATTTCACTCATTTCATCATGTCTGACACATAAATGCAAAAGGCAAATGCTACTATAAAATTGAAAAAAATACAAAAAAACTCCCCTTAGATTTAGTTTTAAATATCCCTTATATTATTATGGTCTTAAAATTCTTTTTCTGGCCTTATTAACGCAAAATTTTGCGTTATTTTACTACTAGTATATGACATAAAAATGCTTGTTATTATAATCTCAAAAATGTATTCTAATTTTATAAATGAAATAAAATCCGCTTTTACCTGTTAATGTTGCGGAGTCGATAATAATGTCTGGCTTTATAGTATCACAAGCATAGCATAATGCATCAGCTAATAATAATCGCCCTTCAGCATCAGTGTTATCAACCTACAAAACAGTTTTAATAAAAAGTGAAGATATGGTATGTTTTTTTTGAGATACTGGTACATAAGATCTTTATGAAATTTTGTGACATAAATTATGTCACATAATATAAGTTTTTAAGCTACGATTTCCGATTTTCTACCAGGGATTTTGTTGGTTTTTATTCGGCGAAAACGATAATTTTTGGTAAATAACCGGTGAAAACCGGAACTCGAAGAACCGGCTTGCAGTGTCACGTAGATTAAAAAGTTATATTATGACCCAAATTTTATAAAGGTATGTCCAAGTCTTAAATATCTCATAGGGAAATGTAAAGTATCTTGACATAACAGACCTAAGTTTTTTTTGGAAAATTTTTCTTCATTTTAAAATTGCAGAAAAAGTTATTTTTTTACTTGCAAATTCGAAATTTTGAAAGAAAAAAATTAAAATTTGGCTGACTCAATCCTCACCTGAATTGTTGTGCCATTTCTTGCAGTGACAACATCTCCAGGTTTGTTAGCTCTCCCAGAAGGCATATTTTCGGCCATTGGAGTTAATGTGACCACACGACCTGGAGCACCAGTCATGGCCATGAAATAAATAGTTGCGACAGTGATTGCAGCTCCACCCATATCAGCACGCATTTCATCCATTTGTGCAGCTGGCTTAAAAAAACTTTATAAAACATGTTTATCAGATACGGGTTAAATATTTCGTCTGTAGTTTATCTGCAGTATGTGACATACTGTATGTCACATTTTTGCTTGCGATCTCAGTTTTTTGCTGAAGTCTTATCGACACTGATAATTGGTCTATGAGCTATTAAATTTGATAAACACCTACATGTTTCTGAATTCAAAAGTTTAGATTGGCGAAGCAAAAAAAATAAGATCGCAAGCAAAAATGTGACATGTGTAATTATGGAATATCTAATAAAACATTTTCAGAACTTTTGGTTCGTGATATTCATTCAAAATTTGATGCGGGAAGGCCACATGGCCAAATTAAGAGTGTTCATGAGTGTTCTTCGGCTAAGGAGGGTTATCGACGCCAAATGAAATTATCCTAAAAATTGGGCCATTGGGGATCAGAAAATCACTTTTGGATAATTCAGCAGGTGCGCGAGTGCAAGAAAATTCAAGTTTAAAAAAGATAGAAAATTTTACTACAGTACATATTTTGCAAAAAATGTAATTAATTTTTCCAAATTTTTTATTCAACATCCTCGTGTAGAATTTTACGGGCCTCAACATGTATTTGATGTAATGTTGTTTACTTCCTGCGCCTTGATTTTGTACGCATTTTTAAATAAACAGCGTCTTTTAAAATTTCAATGTCTTTCCGACATTTCGATAAGATTTTTGTATAGGTACCTTGATTGAAATTCCTCCGGCATCAAAAGTAACACCTTTTCCTACCAAACAAACAGTTTTTCCATTTCCTTCAGTTGGGCCATTATATTCCAACTGTAAAAATTTTGGTTCTTCATCTGATCCTTTTGCAACGGACCAAAAAGCTCCCATACCCTCTTCCTTGATCCAGTCTTCACCAAAAGTTTCGCATTTAACTCCAAGAGGTTCAAGCATTTCCGTAACCATGTGACAAAAAATCTGTGGAGTCATTAAATTTGCAGGAGTTTCCATTAAAAATCTAGCCCAATTTTGAGCTCTTGCAGCATGCATACCCTTGTCCCATTCAGAATTTACATCGCTTTCTTCTTTAAGTTGAATATTTTGTGGCATTTTTTCCTGATCGGTTTTTCTATATCTCCACTGAGCCAAATAGGCACCTTCGGCGATAGCTCGCGAGCAGTTTGGAAGGTCTTCGAAAATAACAGTGTCGATTTTGAATCCTTTCATGGCGTTGATGGCGGCTCCTGCAGCAACACGAGCGTTTTCCAAGCGCTCGTTTAACATTTCTATATCACAGTAATCTGAGGCACTTTTGTTTCCTAAGCCAGCTACCATTAAATTCATGCCATAGGATTCACTTTATAGGGGCCAAAAGTGATTCGAACATATTTTTAAATTTCGATTTCAAACATTATAAGGAGATAACAACGTCGAAAATTCTTATAAATCTTACACAAAAATGCAGTCACACGACAAAAATGAGAAATGTTGCTCTTGAAATTCGAATATAAGAGATAGAAAGCCGAGATTGTAACATAATTTTCTGCACGCAAAAGCACGTCTACCGTTGAAATGTTCGGGAAAATAACGCCTAAAATCAATTTTACTATAAAAATGCATTTTTCTCAAATTATCTATTGATGAGGTCTTTTTTTAAAGCCTCCAAATGGCTTGTGAGACAAAACCACCAAAAATTACAGGTAAAAAAATGGAAATCGAAAAAACGACTCGAAAAACCGTATCTCCGACTATTTCGAGGCTTTATAGAAAAACCGACTCAATGTTAATTTTGAGATGAAGGAGGTTTTAGGGTAAGGTAATGATTTTAAAACGGGTTGAGTACGCAAGATAAAAATGAGTAAATCTCGAAAAAATATTTTTTTCGAAAAAAACGCATTTTCATCGAATTTCCAAACGCTGGTATTATTAAAATAAAACAATGCATCATATTAGCAAAAATTATGATCAGCATCATTTTTTGAATATGCTTTTCAAAAATATTTTTCAGAAACAGCACCCCGACAATGCAATATTTTGACCCTAGCCTGAAAGTATTGTTCCAATACATTCTAGATTCTCCTAGTTTTGGCCATCCAGAAGCCCCAAGAGAGGCAAAAACAGAGGCATTTCTTTTTTCATTCAAATCCGAAAGTCCAGATGTGGGCATCTCTTCATCATAGCAAAAATATACATGAACTGCTCGACCCAAGTCACTCATGTCTAAACCATTGAAAATAGAATAACTTTAGAGTGAAATTTAATATGAATTATTTGGAATTAGTACAGTAAAATGTAGAAAAATTTCCAGTTTAACTCGTAGAGTCACTTCAAGCCAACTAGTTGGCAAAGTTCGTTTTTTCTTTACAGTCATCGCTCCCTAACTAGAACACTTACTGACCTAAAAAAGTGTTCCAGTTAGGGACCGATGACTGTATTATTTAACTTTGATTCTATAAAATATTTAATTTAGGCGATTCTAAGAGTTAACCGAAGACTGAAATTGAAAATATTTTAATTAAAAAATAACATTTACAGTTTTTATAAACAACGAGAAATGTCATACTGTACAATGCCCAAAATGTTTTTTAGTTGCAAAACGAACGACTTTCAACCAATCCCATCGGTTTCTACCAATTTGAGTGATACGCCTAGGTTTCAATTTGAGCCTTTAGCCTGTAGCTCGCGAAATTTATACACAAGATAAATACATTAGGGGCATTGTAAGTAGTTTTCAGTTTAAACTGCCTTGGGAGGTAGGACCCACGGGGAGTGAGTGTCTAAAATATATCAAATTTGTGTTACCAAGATTTTGTGTTACCAATTTGTTTTGAGCGTATTTTTTATGAAATGTTAAGGGGGTTGTGGTTTAAGAATGCATGAGAGGTACAAATAGTTTATATTTTTCTATACCGTCATAAAAATTTATTCTTAAAAGTATAAATAACTGGGTATGTGTGTATGAGATGTATGATTGGTTTCAGGCTGTTAAGCGTGGGCGTGTCTCTTCTCTGCAATGCTCGAACTTTACCCTCTGTGGAAATTATAAAACAATAAATCCTTTGTTTACACGCTTAAGTACAGGATATTTTTCAATGAGCTTTTGGTAAAATAACAATATTTCGTGTTCATACATTTTCTGTTTTATTTAAATTAAACAAATTGACGAGCTGATTCAGATTTAAAGAGATTTTTGAATTCTTTTTACCGTCTAAAATCAAAGAGATTTTTCTTAATTTCTTTTATGGTAATTATTGAAACGTCGTATTATGAAAACATCTTTGTTTTATTCAATTAAAGCAAAATTGATCGAGATTTTACAATTTTTGTGTGAATGAGAACATATTTTACCAGTTTTCAGATGCCGCCCGGTGAGCTATCCTTCACGAATTAAAAAATTACTTGCAGTTGACAGAGAAGTTTAGTCTCCGTATTTTTTCTCATTTATTTATCTACCGTTATCGACCTTCAGTCAGCTGGAGGAGAGGCTATTTTCCACAGAATTCCAACATTCTTACACCACAACCTTAATTTTTAAGCGATTTTTCGATCCTAAGCCAATAAAACAGTTCCCAAATCCCCATTTCGACTTTGGCGCAATCTCAAGTAAATTTTGCTCTTAAAGACTGAGACCACGCTCATTCTCTTGCCCGACTAGTGTATATCTATACGGTACTTGCTGGGGCTTATTCATGCACTTTTAACCATTTTATATATATCGGCTTGTGAGGACGATCGATCGATAAGTTCTTAGATGGCTCAAAGTGAGCACAAATATCTAGTGAATAATAAAATTAAAACAGAATGGTCCGAATCGGATCATTTTTTTTTAATTTTTCTGAGATTAATGAAATTGTTTAATTATCAGTTTTTGTTGAAAAATTGGAAAAAATGGTCTGATTCGGACCATTTTTTTTATTAATTTTTTTTTCTAAATATTTGTGATCAGTTTGAGCTATCTAAAAACTCAATCGGATGAGTCGTTTTCAATAGCCGAATTATATAAAAAATTTTGGCTAAAAAAAGTGGCATAAAAGCCCCAGCAAGTACCGTAATATATATATTAATTTTAGCCAAATAATATATTTGGGCACATCTCCTCCCCTTAATTTGGTAGGGAGGCGAGATTGTGAAAAAAGGGAACATAGTAAAGCTAAAATAAAAAATAGCCGCTTTACTTGAGTGAAGATTCTGAAGAAAAATATTCAATTTTCAAGTTTAATGTCTCAAAAAGCCATACAAAGTCGCCCCCTATACCCCCTTCATGCTAAAGCGTCAGTTTTATATAAGAAGCGAATATTCATTAAGGTTTAATCTAGCATTTGATCTCATTAATCCAGGTGAATGTGTGATCCTTTAGGAAGTTGTTATTTTAAATACTTTTTTCGTGCCCAAATAAATTTAGATAAACTTTTTTTTGTACCAGGAACCTTTGCCAAAAAATGTCCCAAATTTGGCGCCACCAAGTGATTAAACTTGTGGTCCCCAAAGTCTGAGAACATGCTCATTCTCATTTTCTGGAGCGATTTAGTCGAGATAAATATTTTAAGCAAAATCTATTTGGGCACATAACCGCCGTTTTTATATGAAAAGGGAATATTCATTTAGGTTACGAATCGTTATGTGATCATGAAATACGATCATTTAGGAAGTTATAATTTTCAATACGTTATCGGCCATAAATTCACTGCTAATGTGTTTTGCTATTTGGCTTCGGGTTGTTATTAATACAGAAGGGTATGATTAACTAAACGCCAATGGTGAAATTATGACTAAAGATAAAAAATCATCCAGAATCAAAAATAGTGTTTGCAGCATTTTTTAGTGGTTTAAAGCGCATGAAATTTTGTTTGTTTGTTTATGTGTTGTTAGTTAGACACATATTATTTTGACATTAACTTGTGACCAAGATATACGTTTAGTTATGAAAATATTTAGTTGAACAGGCTTCGAAAAGAGAATGGGTTTCCGGTAATTTTCCGAAACTCAAAAACCTTTTTTAAATTATCGTTCCCTTTTAATTTATGTAAGAAAATTAATTTGTTGAACGTTTATACGTATATGTATAAACATCTGCAGTATTCTGTAGTTGATTAGCTCGAAAGTCGGGCGTGGAGTTTTGATAAAAAATTGAGCCTTTTAACAGTTCATATATAATTATTCTTTTTTAATTTTTGATTTTCCAAAAAAATCTATGTAAAATAACCCAAAATTTACCCCGTGAGCAAAAACACACGCGATACATATTGCACCAATATCATACATTGCATAAAAGAAGAAAAGAGAAACGAAAATTCCGCCAAATGATAATGATTTTCCGAGATCGCTGCATGTTAAGG
Organism: Oikopleura vanhoeffeni; assembly: GCA_004367855.1. Taxonomy (NCBI): domain Eukaryota; kingdom Metazoa; phylum Chordata; class Appendicularia; order Copelata; family Oikopleuridae; genus Oikopleura; species Oikopleura vanhoeffeni. Next base: position 12,959 of record SCLH01063048.1, read on the forward strand.
ACGCAATAACTTGAAGAAGGTAATGAGCAATTCCAAAAATGTAGTTTGGTTGAATCATGAAATGGCCTTCTGGTAGAACCTTAAAAGTAACATTTTATTGTGCGAAATTGAAGACATGAAAAATCTATTCTGAAATAATTATTTTTCAAAAAAATTTTGTATTAAAAATAAAATTCACTAAAAAGGCATTTATGAATTTTAAGAATGTTTTTTTTAATGCAGAAAAGTTTATCCGAAAACAAACCAAAAATATTAAATATTTTCGGCAATTTTCAAACCTGTAGGAAATTTTATAAATCCTTAAAGTTTTTTTTTGAAAATATCGTTTTTTTCCGGTAATTGTTGAAAATCTGAAAACCAGTGAAAATCTGAAAAACCTAAATTTTTTGATCTTGAGAATTAAAGTTTTTATATTTCAAATTGGGAAAAATCTGTACAGCAGAGTCCGTCTAACAGGACGTATTGATTTCAACGTTGCGCACTGTTAAATGGTACTGGCAAACTTTGCAAAAAACGTGCGTCCTGTTAAACGGACCTGGCAAACTTTGAGGAACAAAGTGCGTCCTACGGACAAAAAACGAATAATTTCTACAATTGTTGTATTTATTGAAGAAAATCTAAAAGAGCAACACGGCGAATTAATAAGATACAATGGTTAAGTTTGAAGACGAAAATATGAATCAAAGCAATTTCAATAAAAATATCAAATAAGATCAATTTGATAGATATAACTTTTAAACTTTGAACAAGAAAATTTCCAATTATACGGAATAATCTGTTTTTTGTTGCAAGCACTAAATCTGGAGCAGGCACTCAATCGTGTTTGAAACGCAAAAATCACAATTCCAATTTCATTGCCGCAACAAATATTGAGACTATTCACTGAAAGCCGGAGTGATCAGATATCAATTTAAAAAATAGATTACATATTTTCTATCAGCTAATGCAAACGCGAGTTTTGAATTTATGAGACTTTTTGTGATCAATCGGAAACCATAAATTCTTTTGTTTGGAGAGGTCGTGGCACTGAAAATCTGATGCTGAAGAATTCCATGAGCTATGAATACCTTGAATAGATAGAAGGCGATATCAAATCCACCCTTCGAAATTCCATTAGTCTTACTTCAGAATAAAAAGTTCAAAAAACATGATCGTCAGAAAATCGATTCGATGCTATGATTCAAGTGACGTGTTTTTTTAAGTTAGGCCAATTGTTGCATTGAATAGATTGAAAACTAGAATAGATGAAGTTGTATGAGAGTCATTCGAAGCCATGATTTGTATATACCAGACTTTCTCGAGTCTGTGCCAATTACATTTACCAGTTACCGTAATACCGGTTAACAAAGAATTATCGTTTCTCGAAAATTAAACATAGGAAGTTGATTTTAATTGAGGAGACTTGAAATTTTTGACGAATATTTTCTGGGTCAAATTTGTAATATGACCCATTTGGGGTTCAAATTACAAAATGACTCATTTGAGGTCAGGTACATATCCAATGAAATAATTTCACTAAGAATTCGAATCTGTAAAAAAAAAAAAAATTTGATGTAATATGACAAAATGATCAAAACATGGTTTTTTGGCTATTTCAAGTTTCTCTAGAACGGTTAAGTCAAATTAGCGACTTGTACCAAAACTGTCAATTTTAACTGATTATTTTTGAGGGCAAATTCAATATGAACCATTAGGGCAATTACAAATGACTCCATTGAGGTCTAGGTACATATACATGAAGTAATTTCACTAAGAATTCGAATCTGTCAAAAAACAATTTTGGATGTAATAGACCCAAAATGATAAACAACAAGTTTTATTGGCTATTTCAAGTTTCTCTAGAAGGTAATCGTCAAATAGTGACTTTGGTACCAAAACTGTCAAATTTTTGGAGTGATTATTTGAGAGTCAAATTTCATAATAACCCATTTGGGGTCAAATACAAAACGAGTGCCGATAAAAGGGATATTATGTTTAAAATTAATTTTGTTGAAAATGAGCCCCAAATCGCGATAAAAGGGATTTATGTTAAATTAATTTTGTTGGAAAATACCAATCGGCGAGGCGATAATAGGGGATTTTATGATTAAATATTAATTTTGTGGAAATGAGCCCAAATCGGCCGAAGGCCGATTAAAAGCGGATTTTATTTTAAAATTTAATTTTGTTGAAAAAAGCCCAAATCGGCGAAGGCGATAAAGGGAATTTATGTTTAAGTTAATTTTGTTGGAAAATAGCCCAAATCGGCCGAAGCCGATAAAGGGATTTATGTTTATAATTTAATTTTTTAGAAAAATGAGCCCAAATCGGCGAAGGCGATAAGGGGATTTTATGTTTTAAATTTAATTTGTGAAAAAATGACCCCAAATGCCGAAGGCGATAAAAGGGAGTTTTATGTTTAAATTTAATTTTGTTGGAAATGAGCCCAAATCGGCGAAGCGATAAAGGGAGATTTTATCTTTTAATTTGTTGAACATTGAGCCCAAAATTCATCGAATTTGCATGATTTGCAACAAAATAAATTTTATCGACAATTCCGAAAAACTCGGCAAACTCTCAGAATTTAAAAATTAATTTCACTCACAATTTGTGCAAAAATTTGACATTTTTTAAAGTTGTCGAATGTGAGATTAATAGCAATTTAAAGAAAATTGTGTAAGTTTGAGAAACTTTCGAATTTTAACATAATTAAATTAACCCGTGAGCTCAATGTTTTAATTCGCAGAGGATCGCAGCTAAAGTGGGCGATTGAAGCTTCATTTCGGATTACTACATTCATTCAAACGCGTGGAATGACTAAAATTTTGTGGATAGTCCAACTTAGCGAGTGTAACAATTAGATTTAAATTTTTATTAAATCGGCCGAACTAAGCTGCAAGATTTGGTATTGATCACTTACTGCTCATTGAAAACGGATATTCAAAACATTCTTTCAATTTCGCACTCATTAAGACCTTGGCTTCACATTTTTTTTTGATATTCAATCTATTCGTTTCTCAATAATAGAACGATAGCAGCCGCGAATGATCAAAATAAAGTTATAAACAACGTTGTATAATTTAACCGCTAAGACTTCGAAATTATCTCGACGTAAGCCAACTTTCTGATCAGTGTTGCCGTAGCTTTCATTTGAACCTACACTTCGAAAAAAGCATATTTTTTCCGTTTTCTCAAAATTAAAAATCACTCACGAAAAATAAAAAGAGTTCCGATGATGGAATTTTTATTTATTTTTTTTTGAAGAATACTCAAAGCTTTCCTAAAAACTCAGTTCCTCAGATTTTATCTATGTTTAAACTGTTTGATCAGCACGCATTTTAGAGTTTTTGAGAGAAATTCTAAAAAGTAAGATAATAATTTTTGAACGAGAGTCTTAAAAAATTTTAACTGCCATTTTGATTCCTCGTGCAAATCTATTTTGTAAGAAAATTGTCAATTTCAAACAAATAATCTTCAAGAAAACTTAAAATGATAAAGGAATTTATTTTGTTGCGAAAATATTTAAATTCGAAAAAGCATTATCGGCGATTGGGGCTCATTTTTCAACAAAATTAATTAAACATAAAATCCCTTTATCGCCGATTTGGCTCATTTCCAACAAAATTAATTTTAAACATAAAACCCTATTAATCCGGCTTCGGCCGATTGGGGCTCATTTTCCAACAAAATAAATTTTAAACATAAAATCCCTTTTATCGGCCGATTTGGGCTCATTTTTCAACAAATTAAATTTTAAACATAATTCCCCTTTATCGGCCTGTTTTGTAATTTGACCCAATGGGTCATATTATGAAATTTGACCCTCAAAAATATCAGTTAAAAATTTGACGCTTTTGGTACCAAGTCGCTAATTTGACTTAACCGTTAGAGAAACTTGAAATAGCCAAAAACCTTGTTTTGATCATTTGGGGTCCTATTACTCACATTTTTTTTTTTTACAGATATTGAATTCTTAGTGAAATTATCTTCCATGGATATGTTACATGACCTCAAGATGAGTCATTTTGTAATTTGACCCCAAATGGGGTCATATTACAAAATTGACCCAGAAAATATTCGTCAAAAAATTTCAAGACTCCTCTAATTAAAATCAACTTCCTATGTATTAAAGTTTTCGCAGAACGATAACTTCTTTGTTAAACCCGGTTATTACGCGTAACTGCGATAAATTATTGGGACAAGACTCGAGAAAGTCGGTAATACAATCATTGGCTTTCGATGCAGCTTATCATACAATCTCATCCTATTGTCTATGTTTTTCAATCTATTAATGCAGAACAATTTGGCCTAACTAAAAAAAACGACGTCAGTATGCAATGAGATTTTATCAAGATTATCTTTTTGGATTGTGATAATTCAATTTATTTTATTTTTTGGCTCATTTTCCAGTGAAAAATAAGTCACAAATTCAATATATTTGCCATATATTGAATACATTCTGCTTTGGAGACAAGACTTTGTGTCTGATTTTTCGCATTTCTTCTCGGTTTCCGCACTGCATTATTGTTTAATTGATAATACTTAGGCTTGTCTAAACTTTTTTTCTTCCATGATGCTGATAATGACCATCTTGCAGTTAATACACACTTAATCTTAAGAGCAGTTTCACGTGCGCTTTCTGATTCAAGATTTAGACCGATCATCTTTATGCTGAATTTGTGCAATACCCAGGAAGAATAACCATTTACATTTTTTGGTGTTATAATGAAGTGCAATAACATGACGCAAGGTATAAATTTTTTGTTTTTATTTTAAAATGGCCGTGAAATGTCTCATAATAACATGAAGCATGGCATTAAATTTCTTTGTTCAAAAGACCCTAAAATCATCTGCAGTAACGTTACGCAAGGTATGATATTTTTTGTGTTCATGAGGTCACTAAAATCCTTCGCAATAACCCGACGCAGGGCATGATATTTTGTTATTCTATTTTGTGTGCAAGGCCCCTTAAATCCTAGGCAATAACCTGACGTTGGTTTGATATTTTTTGTTTTCTTGTGTGCTTAANATCTTATTAAACTTTTGAACCAAGGAAATTTTAATAATTTTTTTATATTTCTCGAAATCACTATTTCATGCTGATTTAATGCGCGCCATTATTACATTGATTAGGCTAAAAATTGAAATATTGAAAAGGCGCAAAAATCTGAACAACTATCATATTGAAATACTTTTATTTAGACTAACTTTTTCTTGCGAGTTGATTTTTTTGTATTCTGAAATAAAACCATATCTAGAATTATTTTCGTTTTTTATGCAAGTCCGAAACGATATTTTTTGGAAATTTTCTTAAATATTGGTCAAAAATTTCCAATTTTATTTTGGTCTGAATCTCCGTGAAAATTGATCACTTATGTGTTATTTTGTTTTTGATCATCTGTCATTATTCGGGCATTTCAGTTAGCAAGCGATTTCAATGTTCTAGAAAAAATATCCAGAAATAATTTTGTGTTTTTTTTAATTGCAAACGATTCCCGAGGTGCTGGATGGTCAGGTGCAATTAAAAAAATACCGAATTTGCGACCGTGGTCGAAAATAACTACTGGACCCACAATCCCCTTAACGGTCTCTTCATTAAGTTATTTAAATTGGAATTCAATTTCGGTTTAGGGTATCCCGGTTCCTACATTTTCTGCAGTAATTATGTTATAAAAATGCACCAAATCAATTGTTTATGTTTTGAACGCATAAAACAACCTGAATGACAAAAAAAAATTTCGAAAATTTTGCGTTTTTCGATTTTTTCGCGGTCATATCTACTCTAGCTCGAAATATAAAGATTATTTGATATATATTTTTGACAGTTTTTAGGCACTTTAGACGATTCCAAGATTAAGCGAGGTGGTGGTTCCTAAATTGACATATTCCGGATGAAAAATAAGTCAAACGGAGCTTTTTAGATATTTTTAAAAGCAGGCGCGGAAGACCGACTCGAAAAAACCTGATCGGATTGACCCGAACATAAAACTTGATCTGATTGACCTGATCGGATTGACCTGAAAATAAAACTTGATCGGATTGACCTCATCGGATTGACCTGAAAATAAAACTTGATCGAATTGACCTGATCGGATTGACCCGATAATGAAACTTGATCGGATTGACCTGATCGGATTGACCCGAAAATTAAACTTGATCGGATTGACCTGATCGGATTGACCCGAATAGGAAACTTTAACGGATTGACCTGATCGGATTGACCCGAAAAGGAAACTTTATCGGATTGACCTGATCGGATTGCTCCGAAAATTAAACTTGATCGGATTTACCTGATCAGATTGAGAACATTTTCTTGGAAAACTTGATCGGATTGGATCGGATTGACGCCA
>SCLH01063050.1:8995-43106 GCA_004367855.1 Oikopleura vanhoeffeni
AATTAATTCAAAGTGTCCATTTAATATGGCCGTCCCAAGTGGCGTATTTCCATCATATTCTTCATTAATATCAGCTCCACCTTTTATAAGAGCTATAGTTTGTCTTGTGTGTCCCCTCCTTGCGCATTGAAACAGGGCATTGCTCACATTCAAATGCAGATCTTTAATATTCAGTTTAAATTTCAGATTCGCTATTTCGTTTGATTTTCCTACAGTTTTATTCGGATCTCCTCTAGCTGAAATAATTGCTGCTATCACTTTGGGGCTGGTTTCTGTGGACAAATGTATTGCCTTTTATGGTTCAATTAGTTTTTTTTAATTTTTATTTTTTGATATTATTAATCGTAAAGAAAATGAAATCAAATAAGTTGAACCTACAATTTTTGAAATCAAACTTTGCAGAATATTTTTAAAGGGAGTGGGTGACGATAATTGAAGACTTTCTTTTAGTCTTATTTATACTGAGTTTTTTGAGTCATATAATTTTTTCTGATTCTGATATTTTATCAATAAATAATCGGTTTTTAAGAGGTTCATGATTAAAGGTGAAATTTAAGGGGCTTCGAAATTAAATGAACCAAGTTCGATCTAAATTTTTATAGCCTGTTCATTTTAGAAATGAAAACATGAAACTCTCAAAACTTCCCAAAAAAGTTTTAAATTCAGTTTTGCATTGATTTTTGTATAAAATATTTCAAAATTTTCGAAAAAATCGGAAATTCACAAGCATTTTTAAGGCCTTATGAAAACATTTCAAAAAAATGGCCCGAGAGAATTTTAAACTAGGCTTTGTCATCACGTTAAAACATAATTTTAAAAATGTAGGAGACGAAAGCTTTCTAGTGAACCTCCGAAATTAGCTGTTTTGACCACTAGTGGCATAAATTCAAAAAGTTGGCCCGAGAGGATTTTTGTATTCAAATATTAAGACTGAATGCCAAGTAACAGAAAAAATAATACAAAATGAAGGAGGAGTGGGCTTTTGAGTGCTTTTTGGGACGCTTAATTATTGTCAACCATTCCATTAACCCCCTCACACCCTTTGACTATCTAAAGCAAAAAAATCTTCGGAGCCAAATACGGCGCAGAAATAACATCGTCACAGACCTACAATTCAAATATGTCATAGAGTTTGCAATTTTATTTCCAACAATAATTGTTGAAAATTTTATACGATGAGCCGTTCGAAGTTATTTTTTCTACTATTATTTTTAGGATTTTCGTCAAATTTCTAAAAAAATTAATTGTGGTGAAAACGATACATAATATCGAAATTCTGAGGAAGCAAGTTTTTAGGAAAGTATTTGAGGATTCTTTTGATGTAAGTTTATTTTATCTGCAGTCTCTATCGAAGAATAATTTTTTCACAAGTGATTTTATGAAACTCAAAATAATGACAAAAAATTTCAAAAAATTTATTTTCGAAAGAATTGAACGGCAATTTAACCCAAATAGAGCCGACAAAGACAAATCGATCAAATATAGAACATAAGGTGGATACTAATTTTGAGTTTTCAGCTGATTAGCAATATTTTTTCACTTTTACTGCATATATTTCGACGCGTCGGAAATATGAATAATTGTTTGTTAGCGATCGAGATATCATATTTCAAATTTGAGACAGCTTTCATAGCTAAAGTTTCACTCCTAAATTTGTATAACTTATAGTCATTGTAAAAAAATGTATGGTTTTTCAAAAATACAAGGTGAGTGAACCTCTCTTTTCTCCGCAGTTACTAGTTTAACAAACTTCGAAATTTAAAAAATGTACGTGTTGTTCACTTAATTTATCTTGATTTCAATCAATGACAAATAAGTTAATTGATATTCTTTCCCAGTTTTCCTGTGATAGCGCTCAAAAGTATTGCCTTTAGATAGGCTTTTTGAGGTCGCTGGGGCGAAGTTCTCGTTTCTGGGTGTGAGGAGGTTAAAGGTAAAAAAACATGCTAAAAGTTGATTTGGCTGCGCAGAGCCGTACGACCGGCTGATAATTAATAACAGAATTTATTTAAAATAGTGAACATTTCCTGTAAGTAGAATCCACCGATATCTATACTCGCATGTACATCAGCACCATTTAAAAGCATTTCAATAACCAACTTTTCATTCCCTGCCAAAATCGGCCAGAATATTTCCGGTAGTAAAAATGTACACTCTTCAGCATTTGCAACTTTCACAATCCCACAGGAAACAATAGTATTGATAACTCTAGAATAATCAATTTTGAACCCGATTTCTGACCTTGGCGAGGTTGTCGACATTGATCTTGTTCCCTTTGAAACCCTTGATTTTGCCGAGGTTATTCTAGGCATGGCTGAGTTTGGTCTGCTTTTTCTCAATTTTTTGGACATATCAGAATCGTGTTCAGCAGCGGAATTAGGACGAGGTTTTGGGGCGAGAATTCTGAAAAGTTAGTTTTTAAGAGAGCGGAAAGTTTTCAATTAAAATAGACTCATTGTTTTATCAGTGCCAAACTTTTATTAGTTTTTGTATCACTGAAATTTGTAAATCATTAGTTTTTACCTCCGATTTTTTCTATTTACACCTTTAATTTGGCAAAAACAATATGGATTAAAGACCCTTGGCTGACAGATCATTACTATTTGAATAATGCGAGAATATGATTTGGTGGCCGCCCAAATTTAATTGACTTATTTTGAAATTCAACTTTGGGATTGGCTGTAAGTAACCTAGATTATGTATCCCTACTCTGTATCTTTCAAATAGTCACGATCTGTCCGCCGCGGGCTCTTTATCAATATAAAAAATACAATTGAACCGATTTTTAGCCAATTGAAGACACACGTAAAAAATCAGAGCTGGTAAGTATGTTACGAAGATTATTATGCGCTATACAATACAAATGGGGGTTTTAGTTTTCGACTCAGCTCTGGTGCTTCATCGCATTAGCGCGAGAGAGCCAATGAGTGACGCGCAAAGTTCACGTGAATAACCCCCACAAAAACTAATGCCCCACATTCCTATTGTACCTGGAAACTTTGAAATATTGGATGAAAATCAAGAATTTAATAAAAATGAAAAAAAAAATCTTCTATAATCAACTCGGGGCGCAGCGACGTTTGTCGCAAAATATTAGTCATCTTTTCCGATCATTTTAAAGGCACAGCCAATAAGAGACGCACATTCTGTCCACGCTTGTAGCGGTGCCCTCCGGGTTGAATGTACCATACTAATTATTTGATCGGAATAGACGTGTCAAAAAATCAGCGAATCAGCGCGGACCCACGCTTTGTATGTATGTATGTATTAATTTATTGCTCAGTATTTAAAGAACCAAGGCTAACGTATGTTCAACAAGTATCTGTACAAAAACAGGTTTATTTGAACTTACAGTAAAATGAAGTTTTATGTAATCATGTGGCGCAATGCACACTAGTTATACAAAATTAATAACGTACAAAATTATTATACTTTACGACAGGAAAATTCCCCTTATACGTAAACTTTACGTATAAGGGGAATTTTCCTGTCTCTCTATTTAAAATTCTATTCACTTTATAAGTCTTGTACGTAATAATGCCGTGAAACAAACCCGAATATGATACAATTTTTTTATAATTTCATTGGTGTAACCCTGATGTATGTTTGCTACTTACAAATTATCATTGGTTCGAATTGAGGATAGTATAGAAGAGCCATAAGCTGAATCTCCATCACCAAGTGTTTGCTCGTCAACTGACTTGGGTATTTGTGAAATTTCATTACGCAGAAGCTCTACTTTATTTTGCAGACGAGGATAAAAATGAAGCATTAGTGCCAGATTTAAAGGCGTGAAATTGTAACATGTGACTCCGGTAGCTCCGGCATTGAGCAGGATATTTACAATACTTGTAGAATTAGCGATAACAGCACAATGCAGGAGACTGTAGCCATAAACATCTCGAGCACTGACATTTACATTTTCGCGTAAGTTCTAAAGAAAATTATTACTGGGATTCAAAAAAAAATCGAAAAAGGGTTATCGACAATAACTTATCGTCCTTGAAAAATTTCTATCAATTTTATTTTAAAAATTTCTTAACATTCAGTATGTAACGTACTATTCTTAGTAATTTTAAACTTCAAGGTTCAAAATGAAAAAACGTACGCCTATTTTTTTATGACTTTAAAATATTATAAAAATGCACCAAATTAATCGTATATATATAGAAGATTATCTTTTGGTAAGCTTTCTCACTCTGCGTCATAACTGTGATGTCAGAAAATAGTGACCAATCAAATCACACGATTTTAAGAATCGAGTGATTTGATCGGTCACTATCTTTTCTGACATCACAGTTATGACGCGGAGTGAGACAGCTTACCAAAGGATTATCTTCGATATACAGTATGTTTTAAAAGCAAACAACAAATACCGACCAAAAAAAGTGTATCAGTTAGACTTTCGAAGACTCTAGAAGTGAGTCTGTACCCAGACTTGATTTATGCCATCTAGCTGCCATTCTAAAAATCTAGCCATATAAGCAAAGTTTCATTATGAACATATTTTTTTTTATCTTTAAATAATATTCAGCCAATTTGCTATACAATTAAAAAAACAATTTTTTAAACGCATAAAAAGGCATTTAATGGGGATAAGAAAATAAAAAGTTGCAAAAATAACCTCCAGTTACACACAAAAGTGCAATTAATAAAGATGAAATTAAACCTTTATTTATATTTGAAACTACCTCATATTAAACTTAAATGATTTGCTCTTTAAATTGTTGTGGAATATTTATTTCTCGTTCAAGGTCAAGGTCAATTTCAAGGTCATCGTATAAACTTAAAAGTACCACCAAAATATCGTAAGGGTCGACTTTCTCATGAAATTTAGCAAACTATGGGTCAATTATGTACTTAAAGGTCACTAGAGAGCAAAATGGTCAGATTTCACAGGGGGATTTTTGCTCTCTGGCGCCTTTTCAGTACATAATTGACCTATAGTTGCTAATATTTTCATCAAAAAGTCGACCTTCCGATTCTTTTGAGGTATTACAAGTCTCTCAGATAAATGGTAATTTGATATACGATACAACATATACGGTAATTTGAAAAAGTACTCAAATTACGTCAAAGACATTTGTTTATGAACTTCAAACGTTTTTAAGGCTTTTTTCTCATTACACCAAAGTCCGAATAAATCCCGTGACGAAATAATCCAAAAATAAGGTTTGAAATATATCATAAATAAATCCTTATTTCTTGAAAAATAAGATCACGTGACGTTTTTGGAAAATGCCCTTATGTTCAAAATTCTTAGATTATGTGTTTATTAGTCCTCAAAATTTTCCGGCGTAATTTGAGTACTATTTGTGTACTTGAACCAAAACCTTATTTCTTAATTTGAAGGTCACGTGATCGTTTTTGGACTTCGATGTAATAGAAAAAAATCTTAAAAACTTCTAAAGAACCTCTACGCTTTTTTCAAAAAGCAATTTTTGAAAAGAAACAGTACTATTTTGGCCGACCTTATTTCTTGAATATACGGTCACGTGATCATTTTTGGGCTACGGTGGAATGTAAAAAAGTCTTAGAATTTTTTTCTTATCACGATGAAAGGTGTTATTCGGTAATTCCAAAAAATTTTGCAAAAATTAAGTACTGTAATACTGTGAAAATTTTCAAAAAAAAAACGCACAAATGTCATTTTGTTTTAAAGTTTATTGATAACTTTATACCTGATCTTGTCATAAATGATTAAGCGTCGTAAAATGCGATTAAATGGTGAATGGCAGCAGGATGGCAGAAATAAAGTCTACGAGTTAAGGCTCATCTCTATACTTTTGCTTTAAAAGCTTCATTGTAGAATAAAATTGCTTTATTTTGTAGTTAAATTCGTTTTTTTTTGCCCATTCGAACTATTCAAAATTTAGAATATTTATTATGACTTATAAGTACTCGAAAATTATTAAAAAAAGGCTATTTATATTTACAATTCCCAAGAAAAGTCAGTACGTCAGGACTAAAATGAATAAATATTTCCCAAAAAGTTGCGAGAAACAGTATCTGGTGCATCTCCCGGTGCACATTTTACATTTCAAACAGCTGATCGGTGATTGCTAACGGATGCAAAATATCCTACCAGGTAGATATCAATGGCCTCAAGCTGCTTGATATTTGCCATTTCAAATAACTCAAGCCAGGTCACTTTTCCGCCACCAAAAAGTTTTGATAGTTTTGATATATAAGGAAAGCAAATATTCACAGATTTAAAACATAAAAATATAGCGAGAAAATATGAACAATCAAGAAATTATACAATTTGCAGTACAGGCTACTCTTATGTGTTTCTACGTGATATTCACTGGTTCTATGCTATTTTTATTCTTTTATATTTTCCAGAGATGCCAGAATTTAGAAAATTATGAAGATTTGGAAAGCGTAAATTCGGGTTCAGAAAAAAGTGCTTCGAAAAGTCAGAAAACCATCTCTAGTGGTATCCCTTCAAATCAAAGCAGGGAAGAATTTATTTATGCTATACAAACGCCCCGTCGGGAAAGTTTGCAACTACCAACGAAAATTGATATTTTGGATATTGTTTAATTCTGCATTCGTCATTTCATGTACAAAACTGTTAATAAATTTATCAAACTTCAGATATGATAATGATAAATTATTATCATTGATAATACGAATATGATGGAAAAATTTTAATTTTAACTCCGAGCATAGGCTAAATGAAACTGAGGCCTCATCCCGAGTCATAAAAGGTGTCGAATCGACACTGTCGATACAACTGGACTACGTTTCGCTTAGACGTGCCTAATGAAATATGTATTATAACTAAATCTTCTGTGAATTATTTTCACTCTACTATACAAAATAGTGAAAGTGTGTTATTTCATTTTTGTACGCACTGAATAAACATTTTCTTTTTTAATAAAATAACATATTAGCGCATTCAAATTAGACTAAAATAGCCCAATATGTTTAAGATTATACTTACGTGTCCCGTATAACTTTTACGTCAGAGACCTAAAGAATCGTGTGATTTAATTGGTCAATACACATTGACTCTTGTCGCGATTCTTTAGGTTTCTGACGTCAAAGTTCTACGGGACACGTAGGTATAATCTTAAATGTCCCGATTTTATTTTGGCCACGGAGTTAAATAATATATTTGTTTCAACAACTAATGGAGACTTTATAATACTTTTAGATTATTTTATTTGAATGATAAATTCTTTTTTGTTTATCTGCGAACTTTTTAATCTAACACAAAAATAATCATTTTTATTGGTTTAAATTTCAACCAATCATTATCGGTCAAGGGAATCAATAACTTTTTAAGTCTATTTTTTGCGCTTGAAATTGTACAGTAGACTGTACTTAAACGGACAACTTGAAACTCACAACCCGTCCGTTTAAGCAAATTGGCGAGAATTTCCCAGCGGGGCCGTCCGTTTAAGTACAGTTTGGCAGGAAAAATTTCCCTGCGGGCCTGTCCCTTTAAACACCATTGGCAGGAATTTTCACGCCCAACCCGTCCTAAGGACCTGTCCGTTTAAGTACAGTGTACTGTAATTATAAAATATTTTTTCACATTATTTTCAAATAGGTATTTACCTTTAAAACATTATTTAGCTGATTACTTTCTACAAATTCTAATGTTTCCATAATTTTAGAAATGCTGGGACCATGTGATGCCACGTTATTCAGGTATTTTATTGCATCGGAAATGTCCACTTTTTCATCATTGATTTTGTTGTTTTCAAGCACTTTCGATAGTATTTAAAGATTAAAGACTTTATTCGTCTGTTTAAATAGTTATTACGGGCGGTTACAATCGGGATATATTAAATTGATAAGTTGTGTCAAATATTTATTCAATATTGTGTCTTCTGGGTGAAAAATAGTAGAAATCTATCTTTTCATTTTTGAAAAATCAAAAAAAAATATAAATACAAATTTTCAGTATCCAAAAAGCCACTAACGATGGTACCGTAACGCTACTACCGTTATCGCGTGAATGTTAAATTTAAAATGACTCACTTTTACAGATTTTATTTTGAAGGGTGTGTACCTAATTTATCTATAGTTGCTAATACGTTCATGAGCAAGTCCACCTCAAGGTTTCGTTTGGCGGTACAAATTGATACGATAAACTTGAAAGTCATCTTCTGTAATAAACATGAAATAATTACATTTTGACTTTTCAATTTTTAAAGCTTAGTAAGGCGGTGAGATTTTGATAAAAATTAGCAGAATCTCATGTGTTCTTAAGCCGGATTATGTTCCGATAGTATCCATGTTTAGAGCTCACTAGCGCTCCAACGGTACATATATGATAAGTTATATGAAAAAATTTTCATAGACTAGTTCGTGGTCTGATGGTTATCATTGATAACCATCAGACCACGAACTAGTCTATGAAAAATTTTTCTATCAAAAAAGACCAATTAAAACGAAATTATTATTTTAAAATACGTTCCTAACCGCCAAAATTCTTTGATTATTTCACAGGGCTCATCGTTCAAAAGGTCGTTTATAATATCGATTTGACTTTTTGTAAAGTTTTCTTGAATTTTTCCTAAGTTTTTGCTCTCAATCGGGACATCTAACATTGTGGACCTATATCGAGGTAAATCCGTGTTTAGTGAATTTTGTACAATTGTCATTTCTTTTAGTTCCGATTCCAATAGAACCAATTTGCTTTCTGCAGACGGGATCGGAAGTGAGTGGAGCCGTAATAAAGGCACTTTCAAGACAGTTTTCATAGCAATAACTTTAATTTATATTTAATTTGATAAAGTATTATCGTTTTATCATTTAAAAAACAAAGTTTCTTCAGTTTTTATCAAATATTCTTCACGTTTTAATAGCATATAATTTATGCTTTCCCGTTATTTTTTATGACTATCATAAAATAGCAAATGTGCTTCTTTTTGATACTTTTCATAAATTTGAAACGTTAAGTAAATCTATCATTTACGTTTCACAAATTTGAAAATTTGGCGCACGAGAGCACTGAAATTTCTGATTTAGCAATTTGAAATAATACAAATTTGCATTGAACTATAGGCTATAGCGCCAGATTACCAAAATATGAGTCGGCAATGAAACTTGATTCATAAATTAGTAGCACTAAAAATATCGCTATAAGAAAATTTGAATTCAAAAATTATAATTTCAAAATAAAAAATCGATCGAAATTATCGGATAAAATTATTTTACTGCCAAACATATCCTCATTCAACCCAAACACATCAAAATCTCTAATTCACAAATAATATAACCCTGTTTCAATAAGTGAGTAACTGATTGCTTATTGGTGACTCATGATGTTAAGCGTGGGTTAGAGATTTTGGTGCGTTTTGGGTTCAATAAGGATATATTAAAGGCCATAATTTATAGCTCAGGCGAATTTCATTAAATGAGGGGAGAGCTATTTTCTAAATTTTACTGTGGGCAATTTACCTGGTTTACTAAAAGCATTAATATCACTGCCAAAAATTAAACTCATTTTATGTTCCATTCCGTGAGGATAACTGATGGCCATCTGAACAAGGATATTTTCTTCCCAAATTCCGACATCTTTTTTGATATATAAAATATCTTCGGTATAATATCTGAGACCAAAGCCAAACGGTTTATTATTCTCAAACCACCCAATGTGGATAAATGAATCTGTTTCCAGTCTTCCAAAACCATGGGCTTCGTCATTATATTTCGAACCCCTTACATGAAGGTTTCAGAAACAATCCAAAATCTTATTTGAAATTAGTAATTTCACCGTGAAAATGCAATGGTAAATTTTCAAGCAAACAAAAAGCTGTTAATCATGAATCATAATTACCGTTGCATTTTTCCGCTGATTTTCTATTTGCCTCAAAACATAATGATGTAAAGGATGAAAATATTTTTAAGCCATGATAAAATGTTTATAAATTCTCTTATCAATACTGTCAAAAAAATCACAGTTTTGGACACAAAAATTTCAAACAAATAAAAAATCTGGCATTCATTCTGTTGGAACAAAGGGTAAATTTAAGGGTTCGGAATTGGTATCGAAAATTTTTAAAGATTTTGAAACTAATTTTTACTTTTTTAACCCTCAGAGTTAATTTGGATGAAAAATATCCAATTTTTTGCTGTAAAACAAAACAGGTAGATCTGAGCAGAGAAAAACCTATTCAATGATATTATAAATATCCTTTTTCCAACCGAAGTGGATCTTGAAAATGAAAAACAGGTAAAAAAAGGATGCATAAATATACACTACCCATTTTCTGGCATATTTACAAAAATTATTTTCCTCAGACTATTAGTTAACCTTGTTCAAACTATTGTATCTACCCCTGATCACAAAAGTCTTGTTAATAAAGCATCATTATATCGTAAAAAGTACCGGAAATTATTGAGGTCTTAAAGGTTGTTCAAACCATCGAAACTCATAACTTTGTAAATTTCGAAAGTACTTTTCGGATTTAATTGTAAAGTTAAAAAATAGCATTTTTTCGAAAAAAATTTGAAATCTAAATAATCCTTTCCTCGGTATATCGAAGATCCTGCCTAGGTGATTAGTTATCTTGAGCGTCTCAATTTGATAAAGTGGACAATCAAATCGCGGGGATTCTTGAATTGAGGTCGACAATCGGGTCTTATGATTGGACACTGCTCAAAGTTGATGACGCTCAGATTAAAATCACGATTAGGCAGGATCTCGAATATCCTCTTATTCACACTTTTGTAAATATCCCGGCCCTGGATTAGAAACGTGTATGTGTGTTAAGTAGAGAGGGCCGGATTATTACAAAAGTGTGAATAGGGAATATATTTGTTTTAACGTTGGACAGAAATGACCAAAAGTCACTCTGCGAAACTTTCGTGTTTTATAACTGCGATGGTCAATATTTTCAATTCTCAAAAAATAAATTTAAAAATTTCTTTCAACAATCAAAGTTTGATAATCAAATACTCTAAATTGTGAATTTGAAGTTCTTGCTGAAAAAGCTTTTTTCATTGACGACAAAAAAATAAACTAGCAAAAAGGCCCCGTCTTTCCATTCAAGAGTTTAATATATAATATTGTTTATTTATCTGAAAAATATTAAAATCAAACAGATGGTGACTAAATTTTTTCAAAAATAAATGGAGAAATCCTCAAATTTTCTCTTTTATTTTTCATATTTTTTCAAACCTTCCTATAATCGTTCATCTTGTAATGATCAATTCATGCAATTAATGATCTGAAACGCCATCACTCCAAATTGAAATACAAATAGTAAAAAGATTTCGCTTTTGACTCGTTACCTAGGAGACTCTCTTTTGCCCAAAACAAAACTTCAAAAAAATTGGACTATTCTAGTGTTTTATTTAATCTTGTGTTTTTTCAATAATCTACCAATTGTCAAGGCCTTTCTTGAGCTATTATTGAGCCATTCGTCAATAGATAAAACAAAAACCGCCTGTTTACTGTTGCCCTTGGACTTCGGATAAGTTCGCGACTTATACACTTAACTCACTTTGAGAGCCACTTTATTGGCAATTTTGCTTATTTACCATATGTATGTGACATAAACGTGTCAGATCTCTGATAATTGTATAACCTTGGTGATAGAGTACTGACGAGTATAAAGAAGTGATAAGAAAGCAAAAGTAGCTTACCACTCTAGCGCCTCTTGTGTACATTATTGACACATGGTTGCTTATAACTTCATCAAACAGTTCACTACGAGATATCTTTTGGTCATATTATCGAAATGATTTTGAAATGGACCTTAAAATTGTTTTGAGGGTTTCCCACTGTAGTTTCATATATCTTGACCCGAGAGTCATTTTTAAAGCTTGTTACTCTCAGCCCAAAGCCGTAAAATTGAGTCAATCCGATGTGTATTTTACCGATAGATTTGTAAATACATTCATTTAAGTTACATTCAACGACCGCTAGTCGGCGAACTTGAGGAGCTAGAGATGTGAGATCCAGATTACTTGTAAGACCTAAATTGATATCCCTTTACGAGGAAGATAGATATTTTCTGGTTTGGTCTAGTACATCGGTACTACTTAACGTACATAATGTACTAGACCAAACTAGAAAATATCTATCTTCCTCGTAAATGGATATAGTTTAGTTCCAAAATTTCAGCAAAAGTTTTTCTGAACCCTCTCCACGAACAAAACTGGCTAAATTACCTACAGCGATATACTCGATTTGATAAATTGCTGGAATCTAACATTTTTCACCTATAAACCCCTCAAGCCTTATTTTGCAAACCTGCTAATAATAATTGTCGAAAATTTCTGCAATAATTTAATTTTTTATTCTAGCAAACATTTTCGAGGTAAGCAAACATTTATTATATGCCATTCGAACACACAGGAGATTCCTTCTTTAATGAAACTCCCCATTCTAAAAGTTCCAGGAGATTATTATTTTCATCTTTGAGCTCTTCCATTGGGGTTCTTCCAAATCTATCTTTATGCTCCGGATCACAACCCTGAAACAAATAACTATACTTTTGGGTAAAAGGTCACTTAACCGATGAATTCAGAATTCTACTGGACAACGCCTTATTTTAACACCGTTTTTGTGTATAGAAGAAATTTGTTTAAACTACACACCTACAAAATTCAAAATCGAACAATGAATCGTTCATTTAAAAATTTCAGTATAAAATGTTCCTAAATAGTATCGAAATGACGAATATTAGTTTATTCCGAGATGGCCCAGGATCATTGAATCAATGACATTGAACTTATAAAAATATGATGATTAAAGTTTGTCTTTAAAAAGGATCCAATATTTTGAACCTTGTTTTTAAAAATTAATCATTTTACAAAAAAATACACCAAGTACTCAAGCGTCCTGACAACAAACCTACTGAAAATTTACTGACTGTCATGAAATTACAAACGATAAATTCATGATAAATACCAGTGTATGTCAGATTTTAGCTCGAGATTTCAGTTCCAGCTAGCAAACAACACCGGCCAATTAGAAGTGAGATAGAACAAAATAATCACACGATTATTGACCGCGAGCCATCGTCATGCGTATGATCAGATGCTAGCTTGATCTGCAAATTGCAGACTGCAATCCCTAGCTAAATCTGCCATACTGTATATCCATTATGATGCCCGGGTAACACTAAAAACTTATTTGCCTGTTAAAATAATAGGATTTAAGTTTTTAGTGTTACCCGGGTCATCATAATGGATATGAAGAGATGAAGCTCAAAAACAAAAGCGTACCTGTGAAATTAAAAATCGGACAATATCTTCGTAACCTTCCGCTACTGCAATATGTAATGCGGTTCTACTATCGTAATTTTCGGTATCCAAATTTGCTCCAGCAACGTGCCACGCAGTTAACCCGTCTAGATCATTAGTGATTGCTAAAGTACAGAGCTCGTTTGCGATTTGGAATTGCGACGGTTTACAAACAGCCCCAGCATTTTTGAGCAGTTCGATCACCTCAAAGTTTCTGAACAACATAATTATGGATAAGATTCACCTGCATGTTTAAAGTTTAGCCTACGTTTTTCAACCAAAAATTAACTTTTAGAATTTCAATTAAAAATTAACTTTTTTTGCGAAATGACACCACTTTGAATAGCCGACAAAATTGCCTGCACACCGTATCCTTAGAATCTCAGATTCTTTGAAAGTTAAAAATATAGTTTATTATTAACTTTTGAATAATTTTTTTATCGAAAATGTTATAAATAAAATTGTAAAGGCTCTAGAATACAAACGTAGATAATTATCGATTTCACCCAAATTAACGCATAGACTTTAGACATGAATCTGTACCCAGACTCGATTTATGGCGACGCGTCGCCATACTTATAAATCGAGCCATATTAGCAAAGTTTCATTATCAACATACATTTTTCAATAGCTTAAAATAATATTCAGCCAATTTGCTATACAATTGAAAAAACAAAANAAAATTTAAACGAATTTAAAGGCATTTAATGAGGATAAGAAAACGTCGTAAATGCGTCGTAAACTGCGATTAAATGGTGTATGGCGACGCGTCGCCATAAATCGAGTCTACGAGTTAAGTTGCATATTATTATTTACTTTACAAAAATAACACGGTAGTAACTGTCTATATTGCTTTATGAGATATAATATACCAAAATATAATTATTCAACGGTAAGCTTTTACATTATTTGTAAAATGACCCCACCAAAATGACCTTCAAGCTCATTTTAAGGATCAGAGTTATCGAATTCGATTAGTAAAACAATTTTTAAATGAAGTTTGGAGGTAATTTTTTCTTGGGGTCATTTTACAAATAAATGAAAAAATAACCGTTGAATATTTATTATTTGGCATATTATGCTTCAAAAAATAGAGAAAGCTGCTTCTGTGTTATTTTTTGAATCAAAAAAACAGCATTTTTTAACTCGTAGACTTTAGACATGAAATTGTACCCAGACTCGATTTATGCCAACGCGTCGCTCTACTTTTAAATCGGCCATATTAGCAAAGTTTCATTATCAACATTCATTTTTTAATAGCTTAAAATAATATTCAGCCAATTTGCNATTTTTATGACATAATAACTGCAGAAAATGTAGGAACCTGGATACCCTTAATTAAGACCCCAATTTGAAAATCTGATTTTTGACCTTTGACAAAGGTGGCGTCGAATCAGTTGTTAGATCTTACACTTGTTTTTTCCAGAAATTTTTTCAAGAAATATATTGAAAATCAGGTCAAAATGCTCAAATTTGAATAATTAAAATTCCAACCTACCAGAATCCGTGTTAAATGGCAGAATTCTCCCAAAAAATCGAGGTTGTTGTTAAATTACACGCCTGGTACTTGGTTTCATCTCATTCCAAAATGCGTATCGTGTATTTTTTGTCTGACTGCGGAAGCCACTAAAAACTGATTCCGTAAATTATTATTATTCAAATATTAATTGTCTTGAGTAGTATACTAGAGAGCCAACGACTATCGCGGTACCTAATCAGGTACCTAATTAGGTACCTAAAATAAGTACCTAATTAGGTAACTAAAATAAGTACCTAATTAGGTACCTAAATTAAGTTCTTAATTAGGTACCTAAAATAATTACCTAATTTGGTACCCAAAATAAGTGCCATATTAGGTACCTAATAATTCCATAAGAAAGTCATACAAAAAGTCTGTCAAGAAAAATCTCTAAAAAAGTCCCTGAAAAAAGTCCCGCAAAAATTCCCTGAAAAAAAGTCCCACACGTTTTTTTCGCAAATAACCGGTGAACCGGTAATCACCGGAAAAAAGAAAAAAACGTTTTTTTCTGTCTTTTTGAGCAATTTCGATGACTGATTTCCGGTCACGTGATCAACCTAGGAAGCCAAAAAAAATTTTCTACCGTATATTTTTTTCCAAGGTTTCACGTGCAGAAAACCGTTTGTCGCTATCTAGTCTAGTTCTCCCAGTCGAAATCACAGGGCGACCTATTTTTTTTAATTTTCAACACGTTTTTTATAAGGACAAAACGACAAAAATTAGCTTGTCAGTAATTATATTTCAGCGTGAATGTATTTTTAGCATTAATTTTTAAATTACATCAAAAAAGCAAAAAACATTTGTATTTAATTATAAATTTTGAAAATAATTAAAAGAAATAATACTCTGATTTCTGTCTATAAGAACAATTTAGGAAAAATATGGTCAAAACCTTCGCTTGTTAATTTTGGTCCGTCTCTCTTTAAGGACAATTTAGGAAAATCTCACCTGTCCTTATAGTCAGAAATCACAGTACTGATTTTTGAAAAAAATTTTTGTCTTGGAATTTGATTGTTCTCCAGAGTGCTAAACAAATGTCTTTTTTTAGGAGTTTAATTTAAGTTTGAATTTGTTAAGAGTGTGCTGGAGCAAATTTTGAGCGTCCTGCTGCAGCGATTACAGTAGAGTGATACTCAGACGATAATGTGTGATGCTGGAACTATAGTGAATTTTACATGTAACAATATTCATGATAAAATCTAAACTCTTAGAACTGGAGAAATCGAATCTTTTCTAAGGTTAATGCTGGAGAAAGACAAGAAATTGCAGAACCAACTGTTTGCGCTTTGAGACATACAACTTTCAGGTAAATTTATTTACAGCAAAATCCTACAAAAAATTAACTACGTTGCAAAAATACCGAATTTGTATATTTACTTTTTGAAATCTAATTTTTGAACAGTAATTCTATTTGATTTTTATCATATATGGTAATGAGTCTTCAGTGCTTTTTTGAAAATTTTCTCACGATATCTTAATCATACAAGTAGATTTCAATTCATTGAGGAATTAAAATATGATTTTTTTCTGAGCTATTTTACCTGAAACAATCCAAAATAAAGGTATTTCATGGTGAAATATGAATTTTCGAAGTAAAAATACCAGAAAAATAATGAAAATTTAGACATTTGGAAGCAGAAACAGTTCGAAAACTTATTTGGCAGCAATTAAATGGATTTGGATTACAAACCGTGCTTAAACTATTACAACCTGGTGAATCCAAATTTCCATTAAGAAAAGTAAGTCTCAAAAAATAACTATCTACAGGGGGGGGGGTATAGTTATACGCATATAGTTAGATTCCACGCAAAAACCTACGTAAGCCTCCGCAAAAACCTACGCATTTGTTTCGTTCCTGGCGTGGCGGCGTATAGTTAAGGCAAAAGATAGGGGCTTTTTTTTCGAACGTTCCTAGAAAAATAGGCGTTTTAAACCAGATTTTTAGACCAAGATTCTGGTCGCGCGACAATGAAAATACACTTTTTTAAAAACATGTTCAGATTGACCAATGAAATGTCGGTATTTCAAGGAGTTTAAAAACATGTCTTCAAGTCTCGCAGACAATTTCGGCTAGCTTGAAAAGGGTCCAATAGTTATTCAGATAAAAATATTTAGTTTTTCTAATTTTCTGAGAGTGATTTACCGTGAGCATATTTTTTTTGTAATATTTCATTGTTTCCTTGACATTTTAATGATTTTCGGATAAATCTTTTTCGAATTCATGTTTATTTAAAATTAACTTTATTTCTTTTTTTTAATAAAATAAAATTTATACATCATAGAAGATTTGTAACGAAAAAATAACTTTAAAAACACCAAAAATTCTTACTCTGGCCATATTTTACCGCAATTTTAAACTCTAGATATTGTCCAAATTGACCATTCATAGCACATTTTCCCAAAAGTACGCGTATAGTTAAAAAGTACGTTTATATTTAGAATTACTCGTATAGTCAGGGTTTTTTGTCGACAAACTTTCGAACTATACGATGTATTGCAGTAATTAAAAAAATTATATTTAACCCCCATCTGCAAATCTGTGTTTTAAAACACAGAGACCAAAAATATTTCTGATTCAAATACTTTAAAATAAACATTTCCCGTCTACACATTTTCAATGGTTAGATTTTACCTTCAAATTACTAAAATTTTAACTTCAAACTTATCTAAGAATAGTTTATTCTGATTTAACCGAAAATTCTTTGCTGTCACGCTCTTGCGGTTTTGAATTAGAAAAAAAATCATATTTATATCATTTTTATCAAGTTTGAATACTAGTGTGTTTTAAAACACTCATGTGCAGGTGAGTAATATAACATCTCAAACAAGTGGGGTTAAGATATTTTTTAATTTTGTGAAATAATCATCAAAAATAAATTTTATTAAAAAAAAAATGAAATCGCAAAAGACAAAAATTAAAAATTTTGTTTTTTTTAGACTGTCCTTGGTTTAATTGGTAACTTGACTATAAATCAGGAGAATTGAATCTAGTTACGAGATTTGAATTTAATTCAACAGATAGTCGGAATCTATCACCAACATATGAACACTTTACAACAAAATCAAAACGACAGAGAAGTAATTGTGAGTAAAAATAATTTCTCTACAAGGACACGTAATAAATGAGTTTGAATTTTTTGAACGGAATTTTAACTCGGTGAGATCACAACCATCAAATATATTCCTTTTGAAATTTTGGGGCATAATATTTATATTAAAAGTTATTTTTGGATAAAGCGTCCGTGGAGTGAGTTTAGCCAGGGTATCTTGGCTGGGATCGAGTAGATATCCCGATCTCAGACAAGATATTTATAACGTTATAGGCAAGATATAAACCCCAGTGTTTGATAAGAGCTGTTTTAACCGGTTTCAGCTCAGAGTCTGAATGCGGTTAGAACCTGCTGACAAAAGTGAACCTGAAGATCACCCGAGTCGTATTTATAGCTGAGCCAGTCGNTTGACGGCCATGGTTTTATTTGTAATTCTTACTTATTAGTTACAGCGTCTACTAAAGGTGTGTTTCCTTGTCTATCACGTTGATGGACTGATGCGCCTTCGTGAAGCATTTCTTCGACTAATAAATGATGTCCTTCAGAGGCAGCAATGTGTAATGGTGTTCGGCCGTTATAATCTGCAATTGAATAATCTCCCCCTTCTCGCCTGAGCATTTGAATAGTCTCAATTTCTCCATTTTTGGCCGCAGAACACATCAAAGACGGAAAAAGTGAGGCTATAAAAAGGGTTGATAAAATTTTGGACTGATTTGCTTAGGTCTTTGCTTAGTGACCCCGAATAATATGATGAATTACTGAATGACCCTAATGAAAAATTGGGATGGCATCCGAACAAGCTGAGAGCAGTCTTAGTTGAGCAAAATCATAAATTAGTTTAAACCACTTTTAGATCACTTTAGTGCAGTGATACTTAGTGGCCCATGATACGATTACATGTACTTGGATACATTTTTTATTACCTAATAATAGAGGTCAATCTAATCGGATAAGACATACAAAACTAAATTTGGTTCCATAAACACCGGGATTAGTGACCAGCTATGGGCCATAGGCAGGGAGCGAACCGGCAACCTTTCTGACTAAATCATAACAGTTGACCAAAATTATTTGAGCTTACAGGGTAAATATACCTCAAGAAAACTGATTTTGATCATCAAAAAAGCTTATTTATTATCCATAGACATGAGAAAAATAGTTTTTAAAATGATTTATTAGAATAAGATTATCTTTTTTATCATTTCTCTATTATAAAATAAGTTATCTTTGCAACGAAATGTCAGTGTGCGCGGCACCTTTGATAACAATAAAACAACTCGCAAAGTGACCAAAAATCCCATCGCACATATGTTAGCCCTTTCTGCGGTGAATCTTTTCTAAAAAAAAAATGAAATCAAATAAGCCAGTATAGCGCAAAAATTACGAAAACAGTTTTTTCATTTTTACGAATGACCTGCAACGTAAACGAAAATTTCCTTCGCGTTAGATTGACGACTACTAGTTTCGAACCTATTGGGAAATTCAAAAATTAATTTCAAATAATCATCTACGCGAGTTTTTTTGACTAGGGGGGGGGGGGGGGGCTTGGGCAAAAATTAACAGTCTCAAAAATTCGTTTTCGTATTATGATTTTACGAAGTTTGTACGAACAAAAAAATGATTTTATTTATCTAATTAATACAAACAAGTGTTCTGAACAATACATTTTTTCTTCTTTTACGTTTATAACATTCCAAACAAAGTTATAGACCTGTTGAAACAGCAGTGAGAAATACCGCAGCAATTACAACAATCAGCATGGACAACCCCCTTAACTTTATTTTTTGAATTACAAACAACACAGCCGTACAAATAGAAAAAAATTGCTACATTTTCCTAAATAAAAATTTTGAAAAAAACATGTTCGAAAAATTTGCAAAAAATTTTATGTAATTTTGAACAAAAATGCGTAGGTGGAAAATGTAAATCATTGAAAATTATAGGCTGCGCCAGCCGAGAGACCTTAGATATTTTGCATACTAGCGTAAAATTACCCAAGGATCCCGAATAATATCCCTTTACAAGGAAAATAGATATTTTCTAGTTTGGTCTAGTACATTNTTTCAAAAAATAGAGAAAGCTGCTTCTGTGTTATTTTTTTGAATAAAAAAAACCAGCATTTTTTAACTCGTAGACTTTTAGGACCATGAAATTGTACCCAGACTCGATTTATGCCAACGCGTCGCTCCTACTTTTTAAAATCGGCCATATTAGCAAGTTCATTATCAACATTCATTTTTTAATAGGCTTAAAATAATATTCAGGCCAATTTGCGATACAATTAAAAAAAAACAAAAAAAAATTTAAAACGAATTGAAGGACATTTAATTGAGGATAAGAAAACAAAAAATGTGGCGAAAATTACCTCCAGTGACAACACAAAAGTTGCAATAAATAAAATGAAACTTAAAACCTTAGTTTATATTTTGCAATTACCCTCATATAAAACTTCAATGATTTGCTATCGCTCTGTCTAAAAATAATTATACTGTTTTTTACAAAAATTCCTAGTCTAAATGACTCTTAAATTATTTTGGAATCTTATTCTCGTGATGACACCTCTCACTGATTCTTATGTAATCAGTAATTCGCGAAGGTTTTGACTTCTACGAAATGCTCTATTTTAACCGGAGGCCAATTTTCACAAATAATACAAACAGAAATCTGAAATTAAAAAAAACTCATCGGTAATTATTTATGCAAAACAACTAGTGGAAATGTTACCATGAATCACACGGTTACAAAGAAAACCGTGGTAGATCATAATTTCGTTGCTGTTACTGTCAAAAAGATGTTGCCCATCCCACCGTTATTGGATATGCTTCGGCTTGTTTTTTTGTGATCAAGCCTTTTTGTTACTTCTTCGGCTTTTGCTGGCACTTTTACCAATAAGAAAGTAAGTGTCAACATACATAAATGAATTTGTGGAAAAACGTCAGGCCGTGCTATTTCATTTACTTTATGCGTTACTGTAGTTATTTGATAAATAAAAAATGTGTACAGTATGTAAAAAAATTGTTTCGAGACCAACAAGGGAAATTTCTCTGGACAAAACCTATAATTGGCATGGAAGAATTACTTTCAATCCAGAGGAAATTGAAGGCTTATTGGTCTCGAAACCAATTTTTTACATACTGATATGTTTATAAGAGAAGAGACTCATTATTTTCAAAATAAGCCTAGCATGACAATAAAAACAATTTACCTTTATGCCAAAAAACTTTCATTTTGGCCACCTTATAACTTGAATATACGTCACGTGTATAATTTTCGGGCTATCTTGTAATGGAATAAAAGTCTTAAAAGTTTGAAACGATTCTTTCAAGGGGTCTTCGAGATAATTTGAGTACTTTTTGAAAAAACATAGTAGTGATTTACGTAATTGAAAAAGTTCTCAAATTACTAAAAATAACTTTGGGATGAACTTTAGGCGTTTTTAAGACTTTTTTCTTATTACACCAAAGTCCGGATATAAACATCAGGTGACGAAATAATCAAAAATAAGGTTTGAAATATGTCATAGATAAATCTTATTTCTACGAAATTTAAGATCACGTGACGTCTTTTGGAAAACATTATTAGTGTTCAAAACTCTTAATTAGGTGTTTATAGCCAAAAATTTTTCGGGCGGATTTGATCACTATTTGTTACGTTAACCAAAACCGCTTATTTCCTAACTTGAATCACGTATTGTTTTTGGACCTTTGGTCGTAATGAAAAAAAGTTTAAAAACTTTTAAAGAACCTTTTCACTTTTTTCAGAAAAGTGCATTTAAGCAATTTTTGAAAAAAAAAGTCACTATTTTGTGCGCGACCTTTATTCTTGAATACAGGCGGGGTGCGGCGGTATAGTTATACGCGTATGTTAGATGCCACGCAAAAACACGAAGCCTCCGCAAAAACCTACGCATTTGAAAGAATAAATTATTCGTTCCTGGCGTGGCGGGCGATAGTTACAGCAAAAGATAGGGCTTTTTTTTCGAACGTTCCTAGGCAAAAAATAGGCGTTTTAAAACCAGATTTTCAGACCAAGATTCCTGGTCGGCGCGACAATGAAAAAAACAACCTTTTAAAAAACATGTTAGATTGACATGAAGTGTCGGTACTTTCAAGGAGTTGAAAAACATGTTTTCAAGTCTCGCAGACAATGTCGGCTAGCTTGAAAATGGGCCAATAGTTATCAGATAAAATGTTTAGTTTTCTGGTTTTCTGAGGAGTGATTTACTGTGAGCATACTTTTTTCATAATTTTTCATTGTTTCCTTGACATTTTAACGATTTCGGAATAAATCTTTTTTCGAATTCATGTTTATTTAAATTAAACTTTATTTCATTTTTTTAAATAAAATTAAATTTATACATCCTAGAAGATTTTTTAACGAAAAATTAACTATAAATCACCAAAATTCTTACTCTGACCATATTTACACGCCAATTTTTTAAAACTCTTAGATATGTCCCAAATATGACCAATCAGGAGCCACATTTCCCAAAAGTACGCCGTAATTAGAAAGTACGCGTATAGTTTAGAATTACGCGTATAGTTAGGGGTTTTTTGACGACAAACAATCTACTATACGCCCGTACCGCCTGTTATACGCGTCACGTGATCATTTTTCCGAGCTATGGTGTTAATGGAAAAATGTCTTAGAATTTTTTTCTGATCACGATGAAAGGGTTTTAATTTTGTGATTTAAAATTTTGCAAAAATAAGTACAGGTAAAAATTTTCAAAAAAAAAACGCACAAACGTTATTTTGTTTCAAAGTGTGATCGCAATAACTTTATAACCTGATCTTGTCATTAATATTAAAGCGTCGTAAAATGCGATTAATGGTGTATGGCGACGCGTCGCCTAAATCGCAGTCTACGAGTTAAACTAAGGAAAAACAATATTTTTTTGACCAAAAATTACTTTCTATAATAACAGGTGTTGTTGACGGCCATGGCTTTATTTGTTAATTCTTACTTATTAGTTACAGCGTCTACTAAAAGGTGTGTTCCTTGTCTATCACGTGATGGACTGATGCGCCTTTCGTGAAGCATTTCTTCGACTAATAGAATGATGTCCTTCAGAGGCAGTCAATGTGTAATGGTGTTCGCCGTTATAATCTGCAATGAATAATCTCCCCCTTCTCGCCTGAGCATTTGAATAGTCTCAATTTCTCCGTATTTTGGCCGCAGAACCAATCAGACGGAAAAAGTGAGGCTATAAAAAAGGGTTGATAAAATTTGGACTGAGTTTGCTTAAGGTCTTTGCTTAGTTGACCCGAATAATATGATGAATTACTGAATGACCCTAATTGAAAAATGTTGATGGCATCCGAAGCAAAGCTGAGAGCAGTCTTAGTGAGCAAAATCTAATTATTTTAAACACTTTTAGATCATTTAGTGCAGTGATACTTAGTGGCCCATGATACAGATTACAGTACTTGGATACCATTTTTTATTACCTAATAATAGAGGTCAATCTAATCGGATAAGACATACATAAACTAAATTTGTTCCAAAACAACCGGGATAGTTACCAAGCTATGGGCCAAGGGCAGGAGCGAACCGGCAACCTTCTTCGACTAAATCATAACAGTTGACCAAATTAATTTGAGCATTAACAGCGGTAAACATATCCTCAAGAAAACTGATTTGATCATCAAAAAAGCTTATTTATTATCCATAGACATAGAAAAATATGTTTTTAAAATGATTTATTAAGAATAGATTATCTTTTTTATCATTTCTACTATTATAAATAAGTATCTTTGCAACGAAATGTCAGTGTGCGCAGGCACCTTGATAACAATAAACAACTCGCAAAGTGACACAAAAATCCCATCGCACATATGTTAGCGCCTTTATGCGGTGAATCTTTTCTAAAAAAAAAATTGAAATCAAATAAGCCAGTTATAGCGCAAAATTACGAAAACAGTTTTTTTCATTTTTACGAATGACCTGAACGTTAAACGGAAAATTTCCTTCGCGTTAGATTGACGACTACTAGTTCGAACCTATTGGGAAATTCAAAATCTAATTTCAAATATCATCTACGCGAGTTTTTTTGACTAGGGGGGGGGGGGGGGGGGCTGGGCAAAAATTAACAGTCTCAAAAATCGTTTTCGTATTATGATTTACGAAGTTTGTACGAATCAAAAAATGATTTTATTTATCTAATTAATACAACAAGTGTTCTCGAACAAATACATTCTTTTCTTCTTTTACGTTTATAACATTCCAAACAAAGTTATGACCGTTTGAAACAGCAGTGAGAAATACCGAGCAATTACCAACAATCAGCAG
This sequence comes from Oikopleura vanhoeffeni, assembly GCA_004367855.1. Lineage (NCBI taxonomy): Eukaryota > Metazoa > Chordata > Appendicularia > Copelata > Oikopleuridae > Oikopleura > Oikopleura vanhoeffeni. The sequence goes on from SCLH01063050.1 coordinate 33,071, forward strand.
GGACAAATCCCCTTACTTTATTTTTTTAATTACAAAGCAACACAGCCGTACAAATAGAAAAAAAATGCCTACTATTTTCCTAAATAAAAATTGAAAAAAACATGTTCGAAAAATTTTGCAAAAATTTTATTGTAATTTGACAGAAAATGCGTAGGTTGGAAAAATGTAAATCATTGAAAATTATAGGCTGCCCAGCCGAGAGACCTTAGATATTTTGCATACTAGCGTAAAATTACCCAAGGATCCCGAATAATACCCTTAAGAAGAATAGATATTTCTATTCTAGTTTGGTCTAGTACATTATGTACGTTAAGTAGTACCAATGTACTAGACCAAACTAGAAAATATCTACCTTCCTCGTAAAGGGATATGGTCACTTAGCTACGCGGACTTCTGCACGATATGTAACCGGCAATTTAAAGTGAAACCGGTAATTTCACCGATAAAACCAGAGTTAAAGAAAAAAAATTCTCATTTTTTTTCTTTTTCAATTTCACACTCGATTTTTTGCTGTTTTTATGCCGTATCTCCGATTTCAAAAGTTAAATTTTGGCCCGGTTCGCTCCCTAGCCATAGGCTATGGGGTTACTGAACAACAATTTTTATATCAATCATACCATTTCTTTTTGCTGCACGAATATTTTTCTTTAAAGTTTTTTTTTGATTATCTTCCTTTACTTTTTTTTCAAAGATGCTAAAAATTTTATTAATCGATTAATTTATTTAATAGACAACTTTGTTAGAAAGTACTGGTTGGATTGTTTACACACAGTTGTTGATCGCTTAAAAGGTCACTTGATTTGGAAAAATTAAACTTTAGACATTTTAAAAAGTGACATTTGAGCGGTCAACGACTGTAACTAATTAGTTATGAGAATGCCTGTTAATGAAACTAAACCTATGAAGACCTCTGCATTGCAACAAATTTATGGGAACTAGTTTCCAAGGGTTAAACATACAAATACGAAAGTGTAAAAAATCCAAAAATAATTACATTTTCAACCATTGAATCACAAACTTCTATAACCCCTGGCTTTTATCTGTTTCATTTCAGCTTCAGAAGACGCCCTCATCGCAGCCGCAACGGTAGACAAGAACGTCGAACTAGACAGACTCAGTCTTCCCAAATCAGGCTGTGTCAATTCGCCCCTTAGATTAGTCTCCATCATTTCTCTCTTTTGAGCTTGGCTGGTTTCTTTTCTAGCTAGAACATAGCTTAATTTGGCCAAAGTTGCTTCTGGTGTCATATCAGCACCAAGTATTACTCCAGCGTTACCCAAGGCAGCTCCAGCAGCATATGCTCCAGAAACAGATCCTGAATTTTTGGTGGTAAATGAAAACTTTCAAAATTTAAAATCTCGAATACCAATTTTTTCAAAAAACCTACGCAATTTCAGGATTTTTGTCTTAAAACCTTCCAGTGCGCCAATCAGTAAAAGTGACAATATCGTCGAAGCGCCTACGCAATTTGAGGTTTCAATTAAAAATTACTTTGACTGCGTCTTGCATGACGTCATTTTCAAGATTAATTTTCCCAAATTAACTTTTTTGAATTTGTGTTTAAGTGCGTTTGGTGGAATACTGATTTCTACCTATTTTGGTAATTCACTTTATTTGAACATATTGTAAAAGTCCTTATAAAATTGAAAACTCTTCAAATAATGACGTCATTGCGAATGCCTACGCGTTTCTCAATTTTAAACTAAACAATTATATTTGTCCCCATATCGCCAAAAGTGCCGATATCGCCAAAAGTGCCCTATGTCGCCAAAGTTTTTTGGCCAAAAACTGCCGGCGATATTACGCCCCCCTTGTGGTAAAATTTATTTTTATGAGGTTCTTGATTTTTATTTAAAGTCACCCAGTTTCTCACCTTACCTGAATGACACTGTGAAATATTTACAATCAAAACCCCTCTAGAACACGCCAGTCTAATTTCGCGAATAATATCTTCGCGATTATTCGGTCCATTTCCAGCACCATAAGTTTGAAGAACAACTCCTCTGATTGGAGGCTGAAGAAAACTTCGAACGGTCGTGGCTGTAATTGATGGAAATAACCTTAATATCAGATTGAAATGATAAATTATCATTGATAATAAAATTTTCTTCTTTTTTGTAGCGAATAAATTAATTACGTCAGAATATTATTGAGATGTGTAGGTGTATTGTACTGTCAAGGAGTCCACTGTTAAGGTAATTATGACGCATGTTATGTTTTGAAGCGAATCTCCCAAAACAAAAAAACATTTTTTCTTTTGAAGGGCATCATCTTTAATATTTAAACCTTGGAAGCTCCAAATTGTTTTATTCGGCAGAGGCTCCTGCCCCCCTTAAGTGGGGCGACTTTGACCCCTCATTACGGATAAACTACATTTCATAAAAAGCCGTGAATTATCTTAATTTTGTGAAGATAGTCCAACTTAGCGAGGTAATCAATCAGATTTTAAATTTTTTATTTAAATCGGCCGAAACTGAGCAGCAAAGATTGGGCTTTGATCACTTACTTCTCATTGAAAACAGGAATATTTTCAAAAACATTTCTCTCTTTATTCGCACNAAAAATATATGATAAGTATTTCGAAAACCACTGTTTTTTTATTTCGGGTATTTTTGACGCGCAAATGTCTAGATATTCCGCTGCCAGCCTCATGGTTGGATCATTTATTCAAAAATAAAGAGGCCGTTGAAAACATGTTATTAACAATATATTTTTAACTATTAAATAATATAGACAAATTTTAGTCCAGCTGAATATTAATGGGGTTTCCTAGCGATTCAAACCTTCTACAGCTCATCAGGTATTTGAACGTGATTTATGAGTATATAATATACTGTATATCCCTTAATCACCTTTTGCATGATCGAAGAGATGTGGGTTGAGGGAGCCAATCCTAACACTCCTAAGACCCCTTCTAGCCACTGATGAGGCCGCTTTCTCTTCTTTTCAGCCCACATCTCTCAGACCATGCAAAAGGTGATAAAGGGATATTGATTTATTTCGATGACATTATCCTGTTTTTGCATGCAATATTTAATTAATTCACATATTTTTGTTCTTGCGGCGTATAAAATAAGTTTATTTGAATATATTTTACAGTTTTTGAGAGATTTATTTCTGTACATCTATCAGCCATGAGCTGAGTTGTCGTCGGTTGCATATTTACATTTCAACTTGAGCACATCGCTTTCTAAAAAGATCTAAAATCTCAAATCTATCATCCAAAAACAAAAATTTATTTTAAATTTTATTGAATAAGATTTGAATTTTTAGGTTATTTTATTACAAAATATGTACAAAATCATATTTTTCATTGTTTTCAGCATAAAAAATTAGATTATCGAAGACCGTGATAAAAATGTATAACTGAATGAAGCGGAAATTACTAGTCACAAAATAACATGAGTACAGCCTGAGTTTTCTTGTTTACTACATTTTTTTTTGTCCGCCGGCTAGCCTGCCAAATTATTACGTTATCTCTAGCAAAGTATAGACAATTTTGGCTGTCTACCCGGCGGACGAAAAAAAAAGTAGTTAACGAAAAAACTCAGGCTGTGAGCCAAAGTGAAGCTAATAAATACACTAGATATTATTTTTTCTTGAGAACGTACCTTCAAAACATTAAATGAGTTATATTTTCCTTTTTGGTAACAGTAAATTTGAAGCCTACGCAAATAACTAATATAAATTTTAACTTAAAATTATTTTAATTTGCTATTAATGCTTTCACACATACATCAATTTTCGGTCCGCAGTGCTTAAATTTTAACTGAAAATTTGTTATATCCAATGTTAGGCTTCATGAAATATTAAGCTTCAAAGTAATCCGTTAACAAATTTTTACAACATGGGACCTATTTCTTCAAAATTTTTGAACATTTTTTATTCAAATTTTGTTTATTCATTATATATCCCCTTAGGAAGTAGATTGTTAAATTCTGGTTTGGTCTAGTACATTATATAGCAACTGTTCTGTGAGTCTGGTTGTGATCATGACAACCGATTCAATACGTTTATTATGCTCAAATTTAAATTTAGTGCTGAAAATGATAGTTTTAAGAAATTATTTGTTGTCCACTGAGGGTCCAACAAAATTGTATACCTAGAATGAGCTTTGGAGGTTGCGATTAACCTCATTACTCGAAAATGTATATATCTCTGATTCCACTTTAATCATCATGAGTCATGATTCATGACGCATTTATGTTTGTAGCGAATCTCCCAAAACATTTTTCTTATGTTATTTAACTTTTTCGAAATGTGTCAAATGTTATTGCGCATCTGAAGCTATTTTTACAGTTGATATAAATTTGATTGATAATTTATGAACGTGAAATTATTTTTTTTACCAAAAGTTTGTCGTTTCCACTCAAAATAAGTTGGTTTGTACCTTATGTTTAAAATGCAAACTAAAAATTATAGTTTATCAGATCTCCGAACTGATACTTTTCTACTTCATGACAGAATTTTGTGTTTGGCCAGAAATTCGTGGTATAACTCCAGTATTTTCGACTTCATTATAATATGTGAAAAATTGCCGAAAAATATGATTTTTTGAGTATTTTGGTTACAATTTTAAACTCCATTTTGATTTTCTGAGCAAATCTGGTCGATCGATTCCGGAACTTTTTTCGTAATTTGTTTCATTTGAAATATTCGTTTTTCTCTGCATGTTTCTAGGAGCACGAAGATTTGATGAGTCACAAAGATTGGAATGCTCGACATATTGTAGAATTTTGGCTGTGAAACTCAGTAGCCGACTATTTATTCTTTGAAGGGTGAAATATTGGTGTCTTTCTATTTATAAAAAAACAATTCACAAATTTTGCAATTTATTCTGGTTGAAAATTATCATGATTAAGCTTCAGCAATATACCGAAAACAGTTTAATTTTCTGCTGATCAAATGTCAATTAACTGCAAAATACGATATACAGGGTGTAAGGTTTTTACCTTCTTTTTTCCAAACTGGTTACACTTGATTTCCGCCGTTTTGATTGGTTGTCAGAAGAGTTTTCTCAGATTCAACCAATCAAAACGGCGGAAATCAAGTGTAACCAGTTTGGAAAAAAGAAGGGGAAAACCTTACACCCTGTAGAGAGCTAACCTATATCGCCGAAAGAATAAACTCCTGCTAGTGGCCATATCGCTCAATGTGCCGATATTGCCAAAATGGCGTAGGCGTAATTTATAACGTTTTTAAACGTTTAAAACGTTTTTATCAAAAATCACTTTGAGTGCGTCATGAATGACGTCATAATTCAAGATTAAATGTCCTGTTTTTAATTTTTTGAATTATTATTTCGTTGAGTAGGTAATTTTACACATTGAAAATTTCATTTGATTTGAACCTATTGTCAAACCCTTATTAAAATGGAAAAGAACTTAATAATGACGTCATTTCGAACGCTCACGCGTTTTGTTTGAACACACAATTTATTTATGTCTTGATATCGCCGAAAATGCCGATATTTCCAAAAGTGCCAATATCGTCAAAAGGGCTCAATATCACCGATTTCTTTCGGCGATATCGGGTCGCTCCCTGTATTTTACAATTTATTCGATTTTCTAGGTTTGAGAACGTTTTGTTACTATCAATTATACAATCAATTATTTTTCTCACGATTTTAGACTTTGCGGCACTTCATTCACGAGCAAAAAATTTTCCGAAAAAACTTCGAAAGAAATAAAAAAAAAGTTTTAAAAGCCGTGATTTTCAAAGAAATAGCAAAAATCTAATATAAAATAACCTTTTACAAGTTTGTTGAATAAACTTTATATTTTACATTTGAGAAAATAATGAAAACTTCTTGCAAAATTTTTAATAAATTAACGTTGGTATATTGCTTAAGGGGGTCGGTGCATTTTGACAGATTTGCACTTTTTCAATTATTTTTCTCTTGATAGGAAACTTTTAGCTACTTTTAAATTTTTGAGTGAAAAATTTTTCGAACAAAAGTTGCCACTTTTGAGCTCACTTTGTTTAATCTGATTTTTTTCAGTTTGATTAATTTTACTTTATAAATTGTTTTTTGAAAAAAGATTAAAAAAAGCGCGATCGCTTCCATGGTGTCTAAATAACAGTAAAACTTAATATTTTTATTTAATTACTTCAAGCCTTAAAATACGCTTTCGACCAACAGCTCGGATTTATGAAATTTTATTTTATACGATTTCTACGTCAAAATCGAAAATGTAAATTTGTGAAAAAAGACGGAAAAAACGAAATTTTACCACATCGAAAGAAATATATTTCTTCATGAGTTTAATAAAATTCATTTAAAATGGTGGATGGTTCGGCTTATCAATTCGGCAAGTTTGGGTGTGATACAATTATTTTAATTCCGGATATAGGAGCTTTGGAGTATTTCTGCCGATCCGTAGTTTCGTTCAAAAAAGTATGATTCAAACGAAGTATGAAAATGGGCTTCAATGAATTTCTCCCAAACCGTAGTTTCGTTGCTATAATTATGAGTCAGAGTATAAACAAGAGCGAAGAAACAAAACGAAGACATATTCAAATATAGTTTAAGTAGCCATTCCCAATATTTTCAGCTGAGGATTCCAGAACAATTAGTTTTAAAATTTTGAACAAGAAATGGAAAAAATTTTCAATATATTTCCACATAGTTTCAACCGAAAATCTCCAAAAAAAGTCATATTATTTTTCAAACAGCATATAAAAAATATTTGGTCACCTACGCGAGAACTGAAAGTGGCCATTTGAAAGAATTATTAATAAGGCATTTTTGAAAAATGTTCGGAAGTGCTTTCAGAAATTTCTCATAATTTGTCGAATTCGAAAAGTTTAATTCGAACTCAAAATTTTCTTAAAAAACATTAATTCGAAAATTCGGTAATAACAATAGTTGCCTGGAGTATGAAACATTACTTTGGTGGTATATTGAGAAGAATTTATAAACCCAGTATAAAGTTTTTGAGCAAGAGCCCATATCCGTATCTGTCAAAATGCACCGACCCCCTTCAGGTCCTCGATGCTGTTTGACATATCCGGATATAGGCGCTTGATGAAAAACTTTTTACTGGGTAAATATATTTCTTTCAATGTTATCCAGCAATGTTATAAATTACAATCTGGACAACTTTTGTGACTTTTAAATTTTCGTTCTATTGCGTTTTTACACAATTTTGAGTTCGGTTTTAAATTTTCTAATTCGTCAAATTTTGAGATATTTTTGGAAAAAGTTCTGAAAATTTTGAAAAATTTTCCTTATTTTTTGTTATTTTTTTTTAAATTATTTGTTTTTAACTTTGAAAAACTCTACAAAATTGTCACTTTTACTTGGCGAGTATGTGACCACATATTTTTTATATGCTCTTTGAAAAATCATTTGACATTTTTTTGGGATTTTTGGTCAATAATATTTGAAAATATTCCGATAACTTTCCTTATTTCTAGTTGAAAGGTTTTTAAACTTATTTTCCTGGAATAAGCAGCTGACAATATTGAGAATACCAGCTTTTATGTTTTCAAATATGTCCGAGATTTGTTTTTTTGCTCTTGTTAATACTCTAAATCAAAATTTGTGCGACAAAAGTACGGTTTTGCAGAAATCTATCGAAGCCCTTTTTTATCCAAATTTTTTTTATTTAACCGAAACTTGCCAAATTGGTAAGCCCAATCATCCACCATTTCAAATATATTTAATTAAACTTATGGAAAAAATTATTAAATTAAATTCAAATAGTGGACGAGGCCTTTTTCACGGTTACTTATTTATAAAAATAGAATAAAATTTGATTAAGAGACCTTCTATAGCAGACGCGTATTTTTAGGTGTTTTTTAATGACGATTTATAAAGTTAAAGAATCGATCTGAAAAAATCAGATTAAACGAAGTAAGTTCAAAAGTAGCAACTTTCGTTCGAAAAAGTTTTAATTCAGAAATTTTGAAGTGGCAAAAACTTTACCTTCAAGAAAAAATTAATTGAAAAAGTGCAAATCTGTCTCATTGCACCAAGGCCCTTCAAACTTAAACAAGGTCGTTAGTTATTATTTTTTGCTTCCTGTGTTTTGGTTGATTTTGAATAACTTGGTATTCAAATTGGGCGATTGTTTTAGAAATAATATTTTATTAGGTTATGAGAACAAATCATTTTAATTGTTCGTTTAATCAATTTAAAACAACTGATAATAGTCCAAATCAGCATTATCCATAAAGGCCCAAAGTTGCAAGAATAGTTTTTATGTATGAAATAACATTTATATAATTTGACTCTATCACGTTTTGAAACTTATTCAATGAAATTTCTGTAGCAACATTTGATCAGCTATTAATACTGACTGTTCAGTCTCTGAGAGTTCATTATGCGAACGTCTCAGCTTGGCCGATTGTTTGAATTATTATGCATATATGTATAGGTGTGACAATAAGCAAGCAATTTTACATTTTTTGAGAAAATTTAAAAAAAATTTCGAATGAAATTTATTTTCATCAAAAACATTCGAATAAGGGTGCGATAAGAGGACAATCTGTTTTTATAAATATAGCTCACCAGACAAATATAAACATTGCTCTTTACCGATCAATGTGTCCTAACTTTTTATAATCGTGAGAAAACTGTTATATTTAACAAAGTTCAACATGGTGAAGTTGAAAAAGTTAACACTGTTTATGCGTAATAAGGATTAAGAAAAAAAAGTAAAAGAGTCATTTGGCTATATTTCAAATTGAAAGTTTTTGAACATTTTTAGAATTCTAGAAATTTTATGGGATTGAGCTCCGGGTTCAATTAAAACCATTTCTCCTAAGATCATCATAAAATTTATTTTCAAAGATTATTTTTGTAATATAAATGGAATTATTAAATATAAATCAGCCAAAGCTCAACCTATGATTGAAACTGCAAATACAAATTACAATTTTGTATGTGTATGTAAATCTAACTATATTGGGCGATGCCATAGACCCTTAGATCACCGAATCAAAGAACATTATAGGGGCAGAAAAGATAGTAATGATATTCATTTACATATAACGACATGCCCAGAATTCATTAAAAATCAACGAAAGATTTTGAGAGCCTGAAAATCGAGCCAATTAAAACCAATGCAAGTTTATAAAATTAAATTAGATTTTTTGTAGCAAGTTTAGCATTATAGGCTATAATTTATAGAAAAGAACTGTAAGAGTTATTTTGAGCGTGTTGACTCTGAGGCCTACTACATACGCAATTTAAACCCAGATCTTAATTGTCAAAAAAACACAAGCGCTTTGCTATATCCTATTACGAGGAAGGTAGATCAAAAATGCCTAGGTAAAAATACAAACCAATTACAAGGTAAAAATTACAAGGTAAAAATACAAACCAAATACAAACGAGAGTGAGACGGGTCAACCAACCAATCAAATCCCTGAATTGAACACACAAATGGTTTGTATTTTTACATAGTATTTTGATCTACCTTCCTCGTAATAGGATATTCTAAACGGGAAAATTTTTTTTTTTTGAAATTATAATCCCAAAATTTTGACTTTCTTATTTCGCTTGTTGTTCTAGTACACTGTATCCTCAAACTTGAAACTTATTTGTGCCTTCTAGATTTCTCTAGATTAAGATCAAGTTCAGATTTTGCGAGTTTTATTCACTGTATTTTTAAACAACTTAATGATGCAATAAAACGAAACGTCGTAAAGATATTTTAATTAAATTATTAAATATAACGTCTGCAATTTAATTTAGTTTTCGGTATTTTTCTGATTTAAAATTAAAATAATTTTTTATTCACTTCTACGTAAAATGGCATTTATGAGCGATTTCCGTTTAATTCGTCGAAAAATGAATACAACTCTACATGAGTAATTGTTCAATTAATATAGCCAAATAACTATCTTACTATAGAAAAATTACCATAGTTATTAACATTTCAACTTAGTACATCAGGGTCCGGCGGATAGGTGAAGGCGAATAGGTGAAATCCGGCTAATACGTGAAGGTTTTGAGCGACAAAACTTTACCTTCCTGACGTCCGGCAGATAGGTGAAAGGCAAAAGATAGGGTTTTTTTTTCAAAACT
>SCLH01063051.1:0-24218 GCA_004367855.1 Oikopleura vanhoeffeni
ATATGATTTTTCAAATAGCATATAAAAAATATGTAGTCATCTACGCGAAAAGTTAAAGTAGCCATATTGAATAGTTTTTTCGTTGATTTGAAACAACTAATGCAAAAAATATTTGAACACAAATTAAGGCCTTTTTTTTATAATGTTCGGAACTTTTTTCAAAATTTCTTATAATTTGTCGAATTCGGAAAGTTTAATTCGACCTCAAAATTGTTTTTAAAAGCAATAATTTAAAAATTCTGTAGTTACAAAAGTTGCCTAGATTATAAAACATCATTTTGATGGAATATTGAGAAGAATATATAAACCCAGTAAAAAGTTTTTCATCAAGAGCCCATACCCGCGGATATCCGTATCTGTCAAAATGCACCGAGGCCCTTAATTGCTTATACACATAAAATTTATGGAATCGATTAACTCTAAATTACACCCTGAATTGAAGGGGGGTTACTAATTATGATGCACAGGTTAAAAAAATAGTTCGCTTTAAAAATAATAAGAAAAACAAATATTTTTAACCGGTCATCATAATGCATTTGACCAAAAATGACCGAAAAATGATTTCGTCTGAAGTGAAATTTGTTATTTTAACCAAATCCATAGCCCATTATCTTTAAGAACTCAAGGGCCTCGGTGCATTTTGACAGATACGGATATCCGTAGGGATATGGGCTCTTGATCAAAAACTTTTACTGGGTTAAATATATTCTTTGTCAATATACCATCAAAATGAGTTTCATAATCCAGGCAACTTTTGTAACAACAAAATTTTTCGAATTATTGCTTTTAAAGAAAATTTTGAGTTCGAATTCAACTTACGAATTCGACAAAATATGAGAATTTTTGAAAAAAGTTCCGAATATTATCAAAAATGCCTTATTTTGTGTTCAAATATTTTTACATTATTTTTTCAAATCAACAAAAAAAACTCTTCAATATGGCTACTTTAACTTTCGCGTAGGTGACCACTATTTTTTTATATGCTATTTGAAAAATCATATGACATTTTTTGAGATTTTTGGTCGAAACTTTTTGGAAATATTTCGAAGAAGTTTCCTCATTTCTGGTTCAAAATTTTTTTCAAACTAATTTACTGGAATCCTTAGCTGAAAAATTAGGGATGCTACTTTCACTATATTTAAACATGTCTATGTTTGTTTCTTCGCTCTTGTTTATACTCTGAATCATACTTTATGCACCGAGACTTGCACATTTAGTAAGCCAACCTGTCGACCATTTCAAATTTATTTCATTTAACTCACAAAAAAATATTTCTTTCGATGTGCTAACATTTGGATTTTTTTCGTCTTTTTTCAAAAATTTAAATTTTCGATTTTGACTTAAAAATCGTATTAATTCAAAATAAAAAAAAATCGATGGTCGACAGGACCGTATTTTAAGGTTCCTAATTAATAAATAAAAGGAAATAAATTTGACTGTAATTTAGAGTATGTAATTTTTGAGTGTTGTTTCAAAAGACGATTTATAAAGTAAAAATGATTAATCTGAAGAAATTCAGATAATACAAAGTAAGCTCAAAAGTAGCAACTTGTATTCAAAAAAGTTTTTATACGAAAATTTTGAAGTGGCAAAAAGTTTCTCATCAAGACAAGAAAAATTGAAAAAGTGCAAATCTGTCAAAATGCACCGAGGCCCTTAAACAATCAGAGCAATATTTCGAGGCACATTTTCTCAAAAACGCCTAAAAATACTGTACAAAAATTATATTCAAAACAAATTTCTATTTTAAATTTAATATATTTGCAGGAAATGAATAACCCAGTCGTTATATTGTAATTGTAAAATTGATTGTCTCGTCGCTGTTGACAAATTATAATCTTCACTAGAATGATGGACAGAATGAGCTTGTGTTCAGAGTTTGAATTATCTGCAATTTTAATGACTTATTTTTTCAATTAGGTTTCCTCGTTGAACTACGACCATATAATATGGAATCCATATTATTGATCACGTTTTCCATCAATAGAAAAATACTGTGTACTAAAGTAGTTTTTTTTTGGCAGATTTCTTGGAGCGCGAATGGAATTTATATATTTTTTTATTTTAAGGAATGTATGACCAGAAAACTTTTCCAAATGTGAAACCTACAGCCCGAGTTTTTTCGTTTTCTGTAAATTTTTTACGCAAAAATAAACCAATCAGAAACAGTTATTCCGGATATTGATCAATCACCGTCGATTATTTTTGCGGCAGAACGTTTTCTAGATTAATTTCTGACAAATATTCGTTTCACAAAACTAATTTCAAATTGAAGTTTATACTTTGATGAAATACTCGAAAATGACGCAAAAGTAAAATGACTTCTTTTGAAACCGTTTTATGTTTAATTCAAAATTTCAAAACGCGGCTAAAAATAGCCTTTTTATATGATTATTATCACTGATTTACGATTAAGGTCACTATGAAAAATGCGTATTTTTCTATCGACGGGCAATCCAATCCATATCGCCTTCTGAGACTTAACAAAAATTTCATTTGAATAATTATCGGTCAGGAAATTCATGTTTATATAATTATTCATTATTCTTTATGCTAACGTTTTCGGTAACTATATCCCTTTAACACTTTTTGCTTAATCTGAGAAATGTGGGTTGAGGGAGCCAATTCTAACACTCCTAAGACCCCTCCTAGCCACTCATGAGGCCGCTTTTCAGCCCACATCTCTCAGATTAAGCAAAAGGTGTTAAAGGGATATCATTTGAGCCTTTTGAAAGACTCAAGCCACTTTCAATCAGCCAAAAATGATGGAAAAATAATTGCAGAAACTTCTCTTTCGGATAAATTTTAAAATTCAACAATTTGAATCTAAAATTATCACTTAAAATTTTTTGGATGCTAGGTTCAAATTTTATGACGAGTTGATTTAAAGGCGATTTTTAAGTCTTATTTCTGGGATTAAAATTTCAAATTAGCCATTTTTTTAGGAAAGTGTTTTGAGTACAATTTGCAAACAAACTAATCATTCTGGACATATCTGGAGCAAAAATATTTCTTTGAGAGTGAAATTTCAAAATATCTTATTTCGATATTAGTATGAATAAAATGATTTTCTTTGAAAAAATATTTGATTTGTAAAAATCATGCTAGAGTGGTACTCTTATTCAATATTTGTCTTAATATTGTAATAATCATCAAATTTGAATTAATCGAGAAAACTAACAAATTTTTCTTAAAAAACGTAATTTCTTTATGAATATTTTTAACTTATTTAAAAATATTTTTTGATTGTCAACAGAAATACTCGATCAGACGTAAGTATTGAGTAGAACGGAGCACTGCGCAGTTATCGAGATATACATTCATTTTCTGGAGCTTATCATGACGTAGTATCACGTGGTTGAATTAACTTTGCTTTTTAAACGTTTTTTTTTTAAGATCAAACATAAAAATTCTAGAATATAAAAAAAAATTCGAAAATTAAACTCTTCAACTTGATCATAAAGGAAAATTGATGTTTTATCTCATAAGAGTTTTTTGTAAACAGCGCTCAAAGTAAAGCCTGCTGAGAGGCGCTCGTGTCTCGGCGGAACTTTTTTTCATGCTTCGGAGGATTAAAGTTGAAACACAGAATAATTAATAAAGTAAAGTTCATTTTGAATCTAGAATTTCAATTATATAATTGTTCGAGTTATTATCTTGAATTTCAAAATCTTTCCTGCCCATCCGATGTTGCATTCATGAAAGCATCTATGTGCCCAATAATAAAAAAAATCTACAGCAATTGCAGTAAAAATCCAATGTTGCCACGAGTAATATTCCCATTCGATAACTCGGTATTGATATAAAAATGGATAAAAATAAGTTTTGATAAATAATAATTTCAAAATTATCGGAATTCTGGCAACAGTAGCCATGACCAAATTTGTAACTTGGTCAGATGCTCTTGCGCGTCCTCTACCAGTGATTTTCAGCACAATTCGCTCGATTAGAATTGCAGCCAAAAATATCAAGATGGAACCTTCCAAATAATCGGGATATCTCCCGAAAGGTTCTTAAACGCATTTTAGACAGTGGCTGATTATTTAAAGAAAACCCTGAATGAATTTTAAAAATTTAAAGTGGTTTCGATTTCATTGGATGATCTTGTTCGAAATTATCAATTTTTCAATTCAAGTCATAATTAAAAGGTTTCTGGGTTGGATTACATATAAAATATCTTTTATTGTTAGATAAATTGAATACACAAATACATTTCCCGGGTGAATCGGCCCTGAGAAATTGATTGCAAATAGCTAAAATTTGCTATTTTGACTTGGAAGTCTATTTTTAGAATTTCGACCATAACAGCATAACACATTAATATGTACACAATTGAATAGCAAAATTGAATTCTCCGTGAAAAGTTTAGCAAGAAAAATATCTTCAAAAAGTCTACACTATTATTAACATAAATGGGATTTTTTATTGTTTTGTTATGATATTTGAATTCTGCTGTTATTGTGAATAGCGCTTTATGTTCTGATTAAGAGAGATTAACGCAAAATGATGAAAATAAAATCAAAAAATTTAATATATTTTTTTGTGCTTGATATTTTCTGACTAAACCAAATCAAATTCTGAATAACATAAGACATTTTTTTTCGAACTTTACGAAAATCCCTCTTTCAGTTTTACGAATAACCCGAACGTAAACTGTTTATATAATTACCAACATATGGGGGTCAAAGTTGTTTCTGTTTTATTATAAAAGTTTGAATTGAGTTAGAAATACACTTCGTGAGTTTTTTGCTGCTGGAGAGAAATTGAGAATTGAGAAAATTATTTTTGTAAAATGTATCATAGGTTTCTTACAATTTTTGATATAAATTGACATTTCTCGAAATCATAAACAGTGTTCACGGAACAATAATTTTCTTTTTACGTTTTAACATTTCAAACAAAAATTGTCGGGCTCAAAAAATGTTGGAAAGTTGCAATCGAAAAAATTATGTCTAGTAGGATAAGTTTCGCGTTAGTTGAATACAAGATACGATTTCTAAGATACCATATTTTCCATTAAACTTTTTACCAATTAAGGGGGTTGTGGGTCTAAATAAAGCAAGAGTTGAAGAATATTGTTTCTTTGTTCTCGAATCGTGGGAAAAAAACGATTATGAAAAAATATAACGCTATGATTGGTCGCTCTGGACAACACAACGCACAAAAACCAACCCACGAAGTCATCATTGTGGTGTCATTTTTTTTCTCCCACCTGTGCCTGGAAATTATATAGAATGTATCCGTTTTTTACGCTAAAAACCAACAGAGAATTACTTTTTCAACTCACGAGAATTTTTGAAAACGTCATACGTTTCATTAATGGTATGTTTTATTCAATTTGAAGCAAAATTGACCGAGAATAAACAGATTTTCTGAATTTCATTTTCACAGCCTAAAAACCGAAGAATAAAGACCGATTTTTTTAAAACCCGGACGACTCACAAGCTATTTGAACACGTTGTACTTTCACGTAACATCTTTGTTTGATTTAATTTAAAGCGAAATTGACCGAAAATTAACAACTTTTGTGAATTGAGAACATATTTTTGCCGGTTTTTCAGTATGGCACCGTGGAGCCACCCTTCACCAGGATCAAAAAATTTACTTGCAGTTGATAGAGAAGGTTTCAGTCTCCAGTATTATTTTTCTAATTTATTCTTATCTGCCCGTTATCGACCCTTCAAGCTAGAGCTAAGGGCTATTTCCCCAGCAATTTCAACATTTTACACCCACAACCTCTTTAAGTGCTTTGAAATACCTTATTTGAATTCGTCAAAATATACCTGGAGTTGATTCTTGTGGTGTGACCAAATAAAACCATCCTCGCATAGTGAAAAGGACATGTTTCTAAAGTTAAGTTGTTTAATTAGTTAATGAAGTTAAAATTGTAATATATTATTTGCATATATATTGTTTGCATGCCCAACCAGCCAAAAATAATATGAAATACAATTTTGGTCGTACTTTCAGTCCTTATATTTGGATAAATTATAGATTATGAATCAAAGTTTATGATGCGCGTCAATAAAAAATTGTCTTTTCTGAGTTTTTTTGATTTGAGCGCGCTTAAACTCTATATTTTCTCCGATTTTAATAAAGGTATGGTTAGAAAAACAGCCAGAATTTTTTTTAATTGTTAGATCCCTTTCCCCAGGCGACTAAACAATAAAATACATTTCTTATTAGTAAAACTAATTATTGATAAGCTTTCGATTTATTACAATCATTTTCAAATCTGCTTTTTTTTTTAATGAGAATATTTTTTTGTTTCGCGAAAATTTGCAGCAGTTTTCAATTGGGCAATAGTAGGTCTCGAAAATTGGCTAATTAAAGACCTACTATAATTAGCCAATTTTCGAGACATAATTAAAAACTGCTGCAAATTTTTGCAAAACAAAAAAATATTCTCACTTTAAAAAAAACCAGATTTAAACATGATTGTAATAAATCAAAACCTTATCAATAATTAGTTTTACTAATAAGAAATGCATTTTATTATATCTTGCAACAAAAAGAACATATAAACAATAAAAGTTCACTATCTTTTGACAAAAATTTTGGCTGTCTAGCCGCCTCATGACAAAATGTGACAATTCCAAAAACCTAGACAGTATCTAAATTAAAATGCAAGTAATAATCCGATACAAAATAGTAAGACGATTTGAAATAAGAAATTTCAAAACTGAAATATCAGTATCGATGTTTTTAAACAATCTTGTGAAAAAAAATTTTCTGGTCATTTTGACACCTTGGATTTTTTTTGATTTTAAGATTTTTTTCAAATAAAATAGTTTAAAGGTGCGAAACGTGACATTTTAGTCCTCGGGTTCTTACGAGAGTTAAAATAGCGATATCACAAATAAAATTAGCTGACTTGACAGCGAAGGACTTTCTCCAGGGGAATATTTTTTTACAACGTTATCGGATGTACCGGCTGGTTAAAATTAACCGGTAAAGTATAGCTTCCGGTACCGGCCAAGACCCAGTAAAATTTTCAAAAAAAAAAGTGGCCCAGATGTGGCACAGCGCCTGGGCCATAAAAGCTTCGACCCGGCCCGGCCCAGCCCAGACCCAGCAAAAAAGTGGCTCAGGCGGCCCAGCCTCAGCAAAATTTTTCAGTTTGCCGATCCCTGACCCGCAGTAATATATCGATGATTTACATGTACCAAAAGATGCGCAATTATCGGTTACTGGAAACGGTATTATAAACTAGGAGTCATAAGTGACCGCAAGGTGGCGCCAGAGGGAAATTTATATTCTGAGTGAAAACCAAAAGTGATATTTTCCTATGCTATAAATTGCCTTCTAGCACCATCTTGCGGTCACTTTTGTCCCTTAGTTTATAATACCGTTCCCAGAAAAGCGATAACTGCGCATCTTTTGGTACATGTAAATTATTGAAATATTACTTCCGGTACCGGTAGCTATACTTTACTGGTTAATTTTAAGCAGCCGGTACATCCGATAACGTTGCAAAAAATTAACTCCTGGAAAAAAACCTTGGCTGTCGAGTCAGCTTATTTTATTTGTGATACCTAAGAGGACTAAAAGGTCACTTTTCGCACCTTTGAACCCTTTTTTTTACGAAAAAAATCTCAAAACCAAAAAAAATCCTGGATATTACAAAAACCAAATAAAAATTCTTTACAAGAAAGCTTAAAAACATCGATACCCATTTTTGAGTTTTGAAATTTCTTATTTCAAATCGTCTAAATTACCGATAGAAATGAAACTTTAAGACTCATTGTTTTGAAATAAATTATTGTATGTATGAAATTCAAAATTTTAGAAAACTTTACAAAAAAAGGAAAGTCGAAGAAATTCGAAAAATGCTTTGAAAAAATTTGTCGATTCATTCAAATTTTTATGCTGTCACTGTTCTCTTTTACCTGAATCACTTCGTACTGCGTGAGAGTCTCATTCATTTCGCTGTGATTTCAAACCACTTTTAATCCAAAAATCCAGGTTTACAAGAATAATTGTTACTAAAATCTGCATTTGGGATAGTTAATCTAATTACTTCAAATATTTACATATTATTTGTACTTCGAACATGATTTAACTTGAAAACACCCATAACAGACTCAAACGGTTACTCAAAAGTTCTATAATATGTGTGTTACAGAACACATAACAAATTAGGACTTCAATTGCCGCAATTTTAAAATTTGATTTTTGTTTCACATTTCGTTGAATATTAAAATTTCATAAAATGTTAAGGGGTTGGCATAAGTCCAGCAGATTGGTACATTTTTTCAGAGCAATATTCGAAAGAAAAAAAAGGTGGAAATTAATTTTTTTCATTTTTTATCTTCAATAAAAGTGTTCCTTCTTACAAACGTTCATATTTTTATTTTCTAAACATAACTAACTATAGTTTAAAATATAAAAAAACACTTTTCACTGTACATCCATTTCCAACTTAACCCGACTATAGAATTTTTTTTGAGACGATATTAATTAACTTCATTTATTTTTCGGTGTACTCCGCGAAAAAGTCTCCTAAAAATTCTGCACATTCGAAAATTTCTTTGATATCAAAGTTTTGGTTTCCATGAAAAGGGGTAAAAATTGGCAAAAAGTAGAGAAAAACAACTTTTTTTGAGATAAAATTTGACCTTAAAATTGCTTTTGATTTTTTATGGAGAGTTAAAAAAACCACGAATAAAAAATTTTGGACTTGATTTGGGGAACATTTTCATTATTTTTCTTAAAAAGTCGATTGAAAATGAAAAAATTAAAATTTTATGATTTTTCAAACAGCGGTCAGAAAATATGTAGGAATCCATGAAAATTAGTGGCTTAGTAAACAAAATTTGGAAAATGCGGAATTTTCGTATGTTTTATTTTTTTCAAATTTTTACGATTTCAAAGATGAAAACTCGAACTCAAATCTTTCCAAACATGGATAAAAATGATTTTATGAAGCTGAAACATATTTAAATCGGTTTAGCTAACTATAATAAGCATTACAAATATACTGACTCACTATTTTCGTAAGTTATATTGACTCCAGGATGCCGGGTTTATGCCACCCCTTTAAGTGTTTGTTTTTATTTAACGAAGAGCAATAAACTCCGCAAATTGATGCTCAATATTAATTCGGGGCTCTCGGTTGACACACCCTGACTAGTTGAAAGATGCGGAAATCGAAACTGTGATTGGGTCGCCGCCCAAATTCAAGCTGATTTCATTAGCGTATTTTACAATTTAGAGGTTTGTTTGTCTAGACGTTTCTAGCGTTGTGGGTATTTTTCAGATAGTCACGATTCAATCGAGGACGGTCAACCGATAGTCTTTATTTTAATTTCAAGGTCAAATAAAACATACGTTTACAAGTTGTAAATTACAACGAAATCGTTTAGTTTAGTTAAAATATTCGTTTTATTTCTAAGTGAGTGAATAGTATTCACTGAATACCTGATTGAAACGGGTACGCTAATTTTCTTTTTATTGATTTCGAGTTCATAAATTTTTTGGTTCACGGGATCTCACGTAATCACGATCAAAATTGGAATTGTATTGTGGAAAATAAGAGAACATTAGAAGTTCTGGTTGCGGAAAAAATGAATCGTAAAATGTCTTTTTGCCAAAAAAATTCGGCTATATTGAGTATTTTCAGCAATATTGGCAGTTTTGGCGATATGGGGATCAAAATAACGTCATAATTTGATAAGTTTACCAATTTCAAACGGAGGAATTGGTCCAAATGAAGTAAACCTTGAAAATGCGGAGAATTAACCGCCGAACGCAATCAAACAAAAATTAAAAAAAAAAAATTTGGAAATTCAATCTTAAAAAGTGACGTCATTCATGACGCACTGAAAAAATTCGTAATAAAAACATCAAACGCCGACGCAAATTCGGCAATATTGGCACTTTCGAAGATATGAGCGCCAGAAGTATTTTAGCTAAAAAACGTGAAATTGCGTAATTTTTTCGGCGATATCTGGTCGGCGTTATGGAGCCTCCCCCTGTAGAAAGTTTAATTTTTCTAGCTAAATTTTCTGGTTTTCCGGAGTCTGGTGGTAAAAGTAATCGTTATCTGCGTACTAGCACATAAGTTCAATTAAAACTGTGGCATATATTTGATCATTTCTGACCAAAACTACTAGTGGACTACTAATACCTGACTAATCTTTGAAACCATGTTTTGGCGATATTGCCAAATTCGGGAATATTGCACATTCGGCGATGTGGGAAAAAAATTATTTTTTTTGTTTAAAAAATGAAAACCGCGTATGTCAAACATTTCAATTTTTTGATTTTATAAGAAATTCCACAATATGTTTGAATGAAGCAAATCACCAAAATGCGTAGAATTTAATACTCCACCAAACGCCATCAAATTAAAGTTGAAAAGAGTAAATTTTGGAAATTCAATCATGAGAATGATTTCATTTATGACGCCCATAGAGTAATTTGTAATATAAATCTTAAAAAAATTCAACGATTTCGGCAAATTCGGCGATATTGGCACATTCGGCGATATGAGCACTGGAAGTATTTTAATTGAAATTCGTTAAATTGCGTAGGCTCTTTCGGCAAATTAGGCGATATTGGGCCGGCGATATCGGCCTCCGCTGCAGTTAACTGTAATAGCATACGAAAGTTTGGTAAAAAAATAAACACTACAATTATATTTATCTATTATGGATTCATAGGTGAAAATTTATCCGTAATTAGAGTGAACTGTTTAGTTGAACTTGCTGTATTTTTTTATTCACCTCATAAACTTAGGAAATATCTCGCAATTCAGCGCAAAGTTTGAACCCTTGTATATTTTCGAATGTAATTGTCATTCTTTGTTTACAATCAATAATTTATTTGTTATATCGAATAACGTTTGCCGACTGTCCAAATTTTGACATGTTCTTTTGGTGAATTATTATATTTTATAAGGAACCTCTGCTGGCAGATCGTGACTATTGATAAGGTATAAACAATGTGGAATACTTGCGGCTAATTAACAACCAGCATTTTCGAATAAGCCAATAAAATCGGCGTGAATTTGGGCAGCCACTCAGCTGAGAGAGCATCTCGTTCACTGGATGGGGAACTCAAAGCCACTTTCTCAAAATCGATATGGTCTGTGGTTACACGGTTCCCCGGGGAACCTTTTTGCGAAATGGAAGGGTCTGACCCTGAAATCAATCAAAATGCCCCAACTAGATTTTTGTATCAAAAATATCCTTTGTAAGTTGCTTAACCTTTACAATAATGTAATAAATAACTCTGAATTTTTTGGCAATACCAGCAAAACTTCTGAAAAACCATTTACATAGTAAAAACCAATTATTTTGTTCAAAATCTTTTCAATAAAGTTCTAAAAATATCGAAAAAAAAAAGTTATATTTTTGCATTTCGCATCATACAAATAGTCACGATAAGTCAGCTTAATTTATAGAACCTAGTAAGACTGTCACCTGTAGGATTGGGCCCCACAAAAAGTTCATAAAGTTTTTTTCGGATTTTGGATTTTTTCCTATTCTATTATTAATTATCAATTATAATAATTAAGCCTCTAAATATGTTATAATTAGTGTTAACCGCTGGCATAAACAAGTGGTGTGACACACCACTGGTGTCCCATGGAGTGACATGTTTTTGCATTTTTATTAATGACTTTTGTGTACAGAAAATAATAACTGAGGCCTGATGCGGTTACTTTAAGCTTGTTAAAAGCATGTTAATATTTTTACAGAGCCAATCGTTGTGCTGTTGATGTGTTTGGTGTGTGAAAAGAGTGAACTTTAAACCTTTAAGGGGGTGGTGGCAGTGAATTATGACATTTCGGAGGCTTCGCACAGCTAGACAGATACAGATTGGAAATTTCTGAAATATACAATAAAAAAATCTATCCATGATCTCGCGATTCCATTGGACATTTAACCCTCCGAAGCATATTAAAAAAAGTTCCGCCGAGGCATAATAGCCTTTCAGGAGGCTATACTTTTACCGTTATTTACAGAAAACTCTTATAAGATAAACCTTCAAATTTTTCTTTATGATCTAGTTGAAGAGTTCAATTTTTGAAAAAAACATTTCCATATTCTAGAAATTTTATGTTTAATTCTAGAAAAAAACGTTTGAAAAGAAAGGTATAAACACGTAACACTCATGACCCAAAATGTAAAGTTATCTGAATATGCCGGCAGGCCGTTTCACCATAACTGTCTAAACTACAGTGGTAGAACAAATGGGCAAAACACGAGCTTTAAAAAGGTGCCCATTGGTCCACGTTCCGCATGTCTCACACAAGGGTGTCATTGGCCTCATAGTCCATTTTAAGATACAGTGCTGAAAAACTTAAACCAGCAGGTTCGCGAAGGTTTTCTAGAATATACAAAGTAACAACAATTGGGAAATTCACAAAAATATAATTATCAAATTATGGGCAGAACGAAGAAAATGCCATAGCAAATGACCAAAAATTAGAGTTTTGCCCAGTGGTCTCATAGGTCTGAAAAATCAATTCAAAAAAGTCGTGCCCATGGGTCTCACTCTGCCGCAATTGGTCCTTGGTGCCCATGTTGTCTCACCCAACTTTTCTTGGAACAAAAAATATTTAAAAGTTAAATATTCAGAATAAATCACCGTTTTTAGAAAAAAGTTAGGGTCTCGATTTATATGAAATTATTTGATTATTTTAACAATATAAGGAAATATTGGTAAAGAGTACCGACCGCGCACTGATTTTCAACACATAAATGTTTCAAAACATAGCAATGTTTTACACGTTAAAAAAGAATGAAATTTCACCCAAAAAGATATGTGCCCCAGATGTCAGAAGGCTAATTTCTGCAAATGGACTCCAACACTTTCCGAAAACTGGCTCATATTTAAATTAATTTCAAAATTTTTTGACTTCTATAAAGTATTTCGGGAGTTAAAACTTACGCGAAATAACGTCCTTTCATATCAAGTTTTCAATTAAATGTGAATCCTACTAATCTTGAAATAATTTTCTATTTGAAATTTCCTATGTAATATTTAAATCCTGTTAAATATTGTGATTAACTTTCTTCTAATTTTCTATTGTTCCTCAATTTTTGGCTGAATTTAAAATTTGGCTTTTTATGCCTTTCATTTATAAGGTAGATGTTTCCTTCTAAATGTTTGGTAAAAAATGTTTACCACGCAACGCAACACTTGGTCCCCTCGGGTTAAACACGAGTTTCCAGCTTTTATTAATGGAACAAGAATCCAGGTTTTATCAGAAGAAATTAAGTTTTTTGAAATCCCGGAAAGTGTCTGAATTTAGTGCCTTGTTCTATTTTCGATTGTTGCTCAGAAGCTAACATTGGTCGAATGTGTCGAAAAAAGTGTTTCGTATTATATAAGGCTTTTGTGGAATGCAGAAACGTCATTTTTGGAACATAGGAAGCTCAAGGTGCCTCACATACCCTTGGTTGAGTTTTTCGAATTCGGCTTATTGGTGCTGTATCAACGAAAAAGTGCGCGAAAATGACAATTGAAAATAAAAGTAAAATTGAAAAATTTAATGCCCACAAAGAGTCCAGTATGTTTGCTGGAAACGATATATAATTTTTTTGACCACAGCGGATTCGAGAAAAAATTAGAGTTTTTCATTCTTTAGAAATTTCATAAGACTCTAGCACCGTAGGTTCAAATAAGACCATAGTGTTATAGTACGCAATACTCAAGAAATCATTTGATAAATTTTCCAATATCATTTATTTCAAATTGAATTTCGCGCACTTTGTTGATCTACAGCCATCGGCCAAAATTCGATAAAAAACCAACAAGGTGATAGTTAGACACCTTGAGCTCCTATATTCCAAGGAAGGTCGTTTCTGATTCCACAGAAAAAGCTATTCCGAAACGTCGAAACCCACCTTTCGACACATTCGACCAATGGAGCGCTCTGAACAAAAATCGGAGAAAATAGAACCAAGCCACTAGAATTCAGACCACTTCCTGGAGTTCACAAAATCTAATTTCTTCTGCGGTAACCAATGGTGGTGAGGTCATAAAGTGCAAATGAACGCGGGATTAAGGATAGATCTTTCATTTCCCTAAAACCTCCAACATAGTTGGCAACCATGCCTCAAAAGTCCAACATACCTGCCACCACTCCCTTAGTTAAGGATGGGGCGAATTTGAGCCGCCCAGGCCATTGCCCGCCAAAAAAGCAAAGGTGAATATCCAAAAACATTTTTGACTAACAGAACCAACCTCGCGGTAATGGAATTTAAACAGTATCTGATACAATCCCACCTACGCCGACACATACGTTTTTAAAAGCTTCTTAAAAGACACGCAGTGTCACTACTCTCAATTTCTCAATTTATATTGCGTGGCTGCCGAGAAGCCTACAAATAATGCCAAATTGCTTTTGTTTTAAAATTTGCTTCGGCAGGCCAAAAGAGCACAAAAACGAAAACAGAAATTATGATTTTTGATTGAAATTAAATGCGCTCATTTTGTTCTTTTGACGCACCTGAGTTAAAAATGCACCAAAATCTAGTGATTTACGGAAAAATATTTGGAAGCATTTCCACACACTCTAACTGAATTTCTTACTATGTTGGTTTGTCATGGCTCGACTAGGGCCGCCACCGGGTCGCGCGCATAACATATGGGCGGGACAATATAGCGAAAGAGAGACTTTTGAACATCATAGCGAAGTCGATATTAACAGGATAAATCCTTCTGTTAAAAAATACAATATAACACAAATGCAAATGGTAAAAATGGCCCAATGGTTTTTTTGAATAAAATCCGCTTCGGACATACTTAGAAAAAGTCTTAAAACAGTGAGAGATAAACAGATTTCAAAGTTCGTCAATTTAAACAAAATACAGGGGACCAAATCCCGAAGTTTTCGCCAAAATATTGGCGATATGGGCACTTCGGCGAAGGGAAAAAAATAAAAAATTTGTTCAAATCAGAGTGAACGATCAATAATCTCAAAAGATACAGTTGTTAATGAAAAAAAGAATTTGAAAAAAGAATTGGAAATTAAAATGAAGCAGCAAAATAGCTCCCTATCACTCAGACTCGAAATAACAGCCTCCGTCGGATACCATTAAGGGATGGGTGGCGCAATTGAGCCTCTCCCATCATCCCGCAAACTAGCAGAGGTGAATTCCCAAAAACATTGTACAACAGAACCAACTTGCGGTATTGATTTAACAAATTAATCTGATACAATCCACCTACGCCGACACCTACCTTTAAAACTCTAAAAAGACAACGCATATGTATCATACCTTAATTCTCATCATTTTATTATTTGCGAGCTCGCGAGAGATTAACAATAAGCAAAATGCTTGTTTTAAAATTGTCTTTCGGCGCCAAAACAGCAAAAAAACGAAATCAAAAAATTGATTATGTATCAGATATGAAAGCGCTCATTGATTCGATGACCACCGGAGTAAAAAGTCACCACAACTCCTTAAAAGGTTGTTATTACGGAAAAATATTTTGAAGCATTTTTCGGTTCTAAATTTGTCAAAATTTAGGCTCAAAATGAAAGTGCCATGGCCCCCAAGAGACCAAAGCAAAATTCGAAAAAACTCTCTATGTTTATTGTCAAACAGTCTTGATTTAGATGCAGTGAGTCGAAACTAACTCTCAACTGGGGAAGAGATAGCTTTTGCCTGAGCCTCCAAACTGACCATATTCAAACAAATTGGCTAAAAATGAAAATGACATGGCCCACAAGAGACGCCGAAGCAAAATGAAAAAAACTCTCTAGTATTGTTGAACAAGTCTTGGCTCCAGATGCGTAAGTCGCAAACTAATCCCCAAACGAGGAGGAGATAGCTTTGCCTGGCCCCAAACTGATCATTCAAAATTTTATTTTTATTTTGGCGTTTGGTCCGCCGAAAGCAAAATTTTAACAAAAGGCAATTTTGCACGATTTAGGCTTTTCCGGAGCCCACACAAAAAAATAATAAAAAAATGATAAAAATGAAGGAGTAGGTACCAACTGCGTGTCTTTAAGAGGCTTAAAAAGCAGGTGGCTTAGGAGAGTTATTCAGTCTGTTAAGTTCAAATTACCCGCGAAGGGGTTCGTTGTACAAATGTTGGATACCACCTTGCTAGTTGACGGACATACCTGAAAAGAGGCTCAAATTGCGACAGACCACCCCCTAATAATAAAGGGGAATCTGCAGATGGACATATCACGGTGAATATTGAAAATAAGAGTTAGAAAAAACCGCATATACTGATTCGTAGACTGCGTCAATCCTACAAAAATATACTCAAATAGGTTATTGACATTCTATCACCAATCGGTAACAGTATGTTTACTAGAAGACCCTGCAAAACTGGTCATAAATCTATCTCCCCCAGACCTTTTAGATTTGTCAAAGTGAGCTCAAATTTTCGTTCAGATCACGAACCATCGGTATAATCATACGTAATTATGGCGAGCTTTTCTCGTCGGCGACTTAACAATTGCTAGATAACCCAAAAACCCGATTGATTTTAGCTTTAGACTCAATGATCTCCTGGGATTACTTTTGCGAAAACTGACATCGATTTGTTCTCGGTAGTTGCTAACATGCATTTTTATCAATGTCTCAAAGTAAGAGATGATGCGAACTTTTTTTCCACATTAGCAGCTAAAACTCGAATATATAATTTGTTGGTCTTTTGAACAAAAATTCCGCATAAAAAAGTGCTTCGATTTTCTGAAGTAGGTCAAAGAAGCTCAGTGAACACGGATAGAAAGTGGCTTACGCACAACGATATTTGAAGTTAGGAGTGTCAACATTTACCAACGTTATTTTCCTAACTCTATGTTTAATGTTGATGACGCTGGGCGTCGTAGACACTAATATCACCCCGTACACATTTGAGCATTTATACCTCTGACCTTGATTAATCAGACAATATACGGTTATGTAATATGTCCGAGAATTGTACCGAAATCTTTGAAATAAAGTTTGAAAAATCGAAAAAAATTGTTTTGAATTTAATTATTTTGTCAAATCAAAATACGTGACGGGCTATAATATACCCCATCATGATGGGCATCACGCATATTGTGATTAACAAAATAATTGAATCTGTACAAAATTTTTTCGTATTTTAATAAACTTTAGTTCAAAATCTTCGTACAATTATAATAAGATGGAGAACCACCGTGTCTGCTCATTCGACCTGGTTTTTGTATAGTAAATTGCGAATTGTACTCCATTTAGGTTTTCCAATAAAAAGTGGACACTATAATCTGTTTGTTAGACTTATAGAGGTATCTGCTACTTTTACAATGAAAAAATGCCCATGCGTAATGCCCTCATCTTCATCGAAAAGAAGGATTGGTCTCTTTTTTCCGTACATAATAAGACTTTGATTTAAAGATTAGAGCACTGTACCTAGACGTAACATTAACGGGGAAACCAAAAATAAATAAGGCGCCTAAGAACATTAATGTTTACTTTGCTGTGTGGGAAGATACCGTTATGACCTAAAGTATCGAGTGCTCACTAGATTTGAAGTAGCTAATCAAAATATGTGCACTGCTCACTTTTTTTCGATAGTGACATTATTGAAAAAATTGAAAAGTTTTGAAATTGATTACAATAATTGATTCATATTTTTATAGATGATTTTCAGATTTGAACTGTTCAAAAAACGTCTTTGTAACACATTTTTCGGAGTTTTACGTACTTATCGCGTTGCTGACGCGAGATTGATTGAGAATTGGTTTTTCTTGAGCGGAGTTAAGCGAGCAGCAGGTGTATTAAACAAGCGTTTAGCGGCCGAGAGCAATAATTTTGATTTTTATTATCTTTATTTTTGATGTTGACTATTTGGTTTTCACATGGCGCCCTTATTGGGAGATCACACGTCACGCAACGCTGTTGACGCCAGAATGGCCAGCTCGTGCGGAAGGAGCGAACCGTAATTTAAGTATGCAGCGAACCTAGAATATAACTGAGACGTAATGTATTGGTTGCGGGAGTGAAAAATGTAAACGATAAAGATAACTACATAAATGGACAGAAACAGAATATTAGTTTTAAATCATAATTGTTTACTATTGTGAACTTCTCATAATTCTGTTGATAATTTAGAGTTTACAAATCGTTATTATGAAGAACTATAATTATCTACAACTTTTGTGTTATATGGAAATTGTTTTAAGCCGTAAACTTTGAGTTGAACGTCGTTGACATTATAATTGCCTAAAAACGAAATAAAACAAAATGAGAACTGAGCAACAATAAATTTATGATATCATGTGCTTTTATTAGAATCACAACAATCTTAGAATGATGTCGATAAATTATATGAGAAAGCAAATATATTCTCAGCACCTTTGCGCCTCCCCGATAAGGGCCGTAAGCAAAACAACTCAGAAGGTTTCTCCTATTGGGCTTACAAGAATGTGTTAGCTTGATGTTAAAAATAAACATATAATTAGGAAATAAAACTACTAACAAGCCAATGAGCTGGTTTGGTGCAGGTCGAATTAGAGCAATGTGTAGGGTATACATAAGAAATGTTTAGCACTTGTCTTAAGTACAACTAACTACATTCAGTACATTTACAGGCATTTAACGATGCCTCTTTGTTCGCAAATTCGACAATAATCAGAACGTACATAAATATCAGTCGATATTGCGCGACGTATATCAAAATTTCATCTATGTCGTGATTACGAGCTTTAGTCTTTCCGAACGGAACCCATCCAAAACGCTACTATCTCTAAAGCGCGTGTTCGATCCACCTGATGTTGTTCAGATGTACTTAGTGATTGCTGAGGATACAATCGGATATAAAACGTCATTATTCAAGACCCCCTTTATTATATCAGATAATCACAGCAAATGGTGGCGAACACGCGGTGAGTGATGTAAGCGTTGACGATGGAGTTCCGTTCGGAGAAGGACTTATATTATATGTAGAATATATTTTCACTGGGTGACTGAAGTGAGATCTTCGAGTCAATGAATAACTATCATAAACTGCTTTTTCCATTATTCAAAGATTGTCAAATTTAGACTGATGGGTAACAAAGTCAATTTGTACAAATTTCGAGCTATTGCCACAGACTTCCCATGTGTGGTCTTTTAGATTTTCCTGCGGAGACTTAGATAATGGGCTAGGATGGGCTAAATATTCGATTCGTGTTAAATTTAAAGCATATGTATTTTGTGTTTTTATTCTAGTCTCTATTTTAAAAGTACATATTTACGAAATTTTGCTACATTTACCAGATCAAGGAGCTGCGTGCAAATTACACACGGAAATTCATTAGGTCTTGTTAAAAGAAATTATGCGTGATATATAATCGGCTGTACCGGATTTTGCAAACACAGGCAATTCTAAAAATTTCAAATTATTATGGCGGCCGACCACCCTCGGTAATCGGACTATTGAAAACCTCCAAAACTCCAGATTGTTAGTGGAAAATGATATCGTTTAATATTTAACTTGGCTGAAAATATTAATGACGCTTAGCATAACGAAGCTAAAAAATATCCTAGCATGTACTTAATTATTTTCGTAAGTCTATGCGGCTGCATGGCGATTTTTGCCCAAATACTTTATTTTGCCATGCTGGAAGTTCTTCATGGAGATAAATTAAAATATTAGCGTAAATCGTTGAACTGAATGCATGTGGTTGAAAAAAAGAATTCTACAAGCCGCAATTGCAAAAATAACTCTAATATATTTTTCAAGAATGATCAAATTAATGTTGAGCTAAAAATTTGCGTCACATCAAGTATGTTCGTAATTCCGGATAACAAAAAACAAGTACTTTATTGGACTAATCACAATTTAAAGTGCTTTCATATTAAAACATTAGTTAACAAACTAAATTGATAATGGACCATTATTAATGGTCCCCAGGAAGAATTTCACTAATTCACGTTCTTTGTTACCTGCCTAATAATCGGCGTGAATACGGGAGGAATGTTTCAGTCCAAATTGTTATGGACACGAATCTTTTCCGTCATTTTGAAGTCAAATAAAGTTGTTCGGTAAATAATTCGATTTTGTTGCTGCAAATAGTTTCTGTTCACAAGAGGTCGTGCTTATGTCACAAATGATGCTGATCAATCTTTTAGCTAACCATTGGTATAGAAGGGATGGCGTCGCTTAGTGTTACCATAATGGTCTCACTAAAGATATTTTGGGAAATGGCATTGTCAATGTAGTTGGTTAATGGCAATGTTACCAAACATAAGTAGAGCATACCGACGCAACTAATTTAAACAGTTTTCCGATATTCAGGCAAAATCATTTATATGGCTGTTTAGATTCTAGTACTTATTTAGCCTCCTGTTTGGCCTCCGCGGGTGGACTCAACCTGGGTTTTGGTAGAATGTATAACAGATCGATGTTATCGGGTTGAGCCGCAGTTAAAGAGCTGCCAGCCGTCACACTCGTGCACCTGATTATTAAAGCCAATTATAATTTCGTCAGAGGCCCACGCCAAAATCTTCGTGTAAATTTCAGATAATTATATCCGCATGTTGAACAAAAAATTGTTAAATAAATCACTCATCTTATTGTCAAGAACATTATAGAGTTAGCTTGAGTGAAGGTAATTCGGTTCAATTAATTTGGGGCATACAGCGCAGAGCATTCAAAAGACCATACTGCAACCAAAATAGGGCGGTCAGAATACCGTGGAACCCAGAACCGGTGGGAGAGAAACTTTACCTACTGTTATGGCGGCAGCAAAGGTATTTGCCTAAGAAGTTGGCGGGAAGATATATGAAATGACTTAACCTCCTACAATCGGAACACTCTGGATCACAGTCTTTCACGGTCACGCGTACGAGGTTTTTTAAATCGAGCGTATTAACCTTCGTATTATCACATATTGTTCACTTGATTGCATAGGTATTTTGATATTCCTCATCTCTCCAAACAAATGTGAACAAATATTATAAAGCATCAATATGGGTGATAACCAATAATAACTCTCCTTAGCCGATCCACACAATTAAGGATAATTGATACGATTGAGGCAAATCGACATTTTAAAATTTGCAGATAACCGACACCAGTTGGTGCTGAAACGCAAAATATGCATGTTTTGATTAATTTACAAATCGCTCCTAAATTATAAGAACTATTTTTTATGCAAGTCAAGCCCCATCAGTTCTGAGAAGTCGAGATACTTTAAGATCGCAAAGAGGAAGTCATTTTCTATAAATAGATACAACATGGGTGTTATTACTGAACGTTACTAGCAAAAAAAGCCTTTCTGAGATTTCAAACGAGATTGTGCTTACTGGCGACCTTTGTACTGTAATACTTAGTTGCAATATTCATGAGAAAGTGACCTTCGTCTTTTGAGGGACGCTATGAGTCTCTTCGATGAATTTGAAGTTAACGGTAATTGTAAACATATAACGCTATTTGACAAAAGTACTCAGATGCTGGATGATAAGTTAAAAATTATGAAAAAAAACACGCCAAAATTCCAGGCAACCTTTCAAACGTTTCAGACGTTTTCTCATACAGTACAGTCCGAATGAATTCCGTAGAATAATCAAAATAAGTTGATTGTCATATTTCCTTATTTCGTGAAAAATGAAGATCAGTGACCGCATTTGGAAAGAAACCATTATTCAAAACTCTTAAATTAAGGTGTATATTACGCCAACAACGTTTTCAGGTAAAGTCGACTACCTTATGTATCGACCCAAAACGCTTATTTTGTTGAGTAGGTCAGCGTGATCGTTTGGATCTTTGGTGTAAATGGGAAAAAGTCTTAAAAACTCAAAGAACCATTATTTGTCAAAATATGATTATAGTATTTTGAAAAAAACGGTCACTATTGCCACCTTATTCTGATACGTCACGTGTATTCAGGCTAGGTGCATAAGGACAAAGTCTAGATATGTTGTCTGATTTTGCATCTCAGCTTTTGATGGTTAATATTTTTTGCAACAATAAGTCTGTATTAACAGTAAAAATGTCTTAGAAAAAAAACACAGAACGTCAATTATTAGATACGAATGTTTATAAGCTTTTGGGGTTTTCTCCGGCAATTGAAACGCCTCCTAAATAAACTAACCTCAGCGCTCTGATTAGGTTAAGGTGAATCTCCTCCGGGACACCCCAAAGCTAAAACCTTGTGATCGATCGATTACTTGTAAATATTTCCACTATAATATAAGGTCCTAAAGCGATTAAACGGTCACGGTCACGCGGACCGAAAAAGAACGTGGGACGTTATATTTATAACTCTCACCTGCGCCGCGCGCTTTCAACCCAACTAAATAACTGATATTAAGCAAATGAATGAATAAGATATAGGCAACAAGCTTTTGTAATATTCCGCACACCGGCTTTAGTAGCTGCAATAACATACGCCAGATTTAGATTTAGGTAATAAAGACCTTTTCAATTATGAATATATATGATATGATCGGTCAAATGGTATGCCGTATTTGTACATCAGGGGAGGTGACGGCAAAAAAAGTGGCCTGAAAATCTGATTAGAAACCCCCCAAAAGATGTGACTGGTATCGTCGTTTTCGTCGGTTTTCAATCATCGTTCTCCACAAGAAGGCGCAAAGGCGAAAACGGAGGGACCATTTCTCCGAATTACATATCTTATCAACTTCATCATGTGCAAATGAGCGAGCTACAGGATAAAAATATGTCGTGGTTTGTCTAACTTTAAAAATACAGATGATAGACCTAAGAAAGTGATATTTGGCCCGTTGGTACCGATTTATTCGAAAACCGCTCATCATGAATTTATTAAACTATCTCATTTCTATTCTCATACAATTGCGAACAATATGGGACACATTATTCACTGCACAAAAAATAATACATGTAGTANATCGCCTTTCAATCAATTTGTCATATAATTTGAACCTAGTATCCGAAACAATTTTAGTCTATATTTTTAAATTCACATTGTTAAATTTTAGAATGTATAATAGGGAGAACTTTCTGCGATCATTTTTCCATCATTTTTGGCTGATTTAAAGTGGCTTTAGCCTTTAAAAAGGCTATATGCCTCGGAAGGTTAAGTACCACTCACACCAACCACTTGGTTCACCGCGGTTAAACACGAGTTTCTCAGCTTTTTTTTAATGGAACAAGAATCCTAGGGTTTTTATCGGAAGAAATTAATATTTTTTGAAAATCCCGGAAAGTGTCTGAATTTTAGTGCCTTGGTTCTATTTTTTTTTATTTTTGTCTCAGAGCGCTACAATTGGGTCGAATGTGTCGAAAAAAAGTGTTTTCGTAGTTTTATATAAGGCTTTTTCTGTGGAATTGCCAGAAACGTCATTTTTGGAATATAGGAAGCTCAAGGTGCCTCACATATCACCTTGGTTGTAGTTTTTCGAATTTCGGCCTGATTGGCTGTTAATCAACNAAAAAGTGCGCGAAAATGACAATTTTGAAAATAAAAGTAATAATTGGAAAATTTAAATGCCACCAAAAGATTCCTTAAGTATGATTTGCTGGAAACGATATTTAGAAATATGGTCTGATTTTGACCACAGCGGATTCGAGAAAAAATTTAGAGTTGTTCATCAAAATTTTCTTATGATCTCTAGCACCGTTAGTGTTCAAAATAAGACCATAGTTGTTAGTATCGTTACCAGCAAATCTACTCAAGAAATCATTTGATTTAAATTGTCTAATTATCACTTTTTATTTCAAAATTGTAATTTTCGCGCACTTTTTTGTTGATCTACAGCCAATCAGGCCAAAATTCAATGAAAATACAACCAAGGTGATATGTTAGACACCTTGAGCTTCCTATATTCCAAAAAGGTCGTTTCTGGCATTTCCACAGAAAAAGCTTTATTTCGAAACGTCGAAAACACACCCTTTTTCGACACATTCGACCCAATGGTAGCGCTCTGAGACAAAAATCGAGAAAAATAGAACCAAGCCACTAAAATTCAGACACTTTCTGGGAGTTTCACAAAATCTTAATTTCTTCTGCGGTTAACCAAGTGGTTGGTGTGAGTGGTACTAAAGTGGCAAATGGAATCGCGGGATTAAGGATAGATCTTTCATTTTTTCTCCTTAGAAATTCCTCATCTACATGAGTTTGGCCATACCAAGCCTCAAAAATGTCAACATTTACTGCCACCACTCCCTTAAGTTTAAGGGAGTGGGTGTCGCAAATTTGAGCCTCTTCCGAGGCCATTTCCCGCCAAAAAAGCAAAGGTGATATTCCAAAAACATTTGTTACTAACAGAACCAACCTTCGCGGTAATTTTGAATTTAACAGTAATCTG